>CM038681.1:415590015-415822349 GCA_021605205.1 Aegilops longissima
GGGGACGGCGCCCATGGCGCCGACACTGTCGTGGCCGGGCCGAGTCGGCTGGATTTCTCCGGCACTACCTCACCCCCGCCCCAACTTCAAACACGGCACTTGCGTATGTGGGCGATCAAGACCGGATCTGAAAGGGATCTGGCGTTGGAGGCGGGCGCCGGATCTCGACGAGGCCCCGCAGCCTCCACCGCCGCCACCTTGCCGCCCAGCTGCCAAGGCAACCGACCAGCACCAGCTGCCGCCGCTGGTTGAGAACGGCGTCAGCCACCACTAGAGGCCGCCGCCTCGGCTCCAGAGCCCCGCGCGCGCGATGGAGCAGGCAGATCCTCGCCGCCACCTTCCCCGGCGGCCGCGCGGTTTGCCGGTGACCCCCTCCGATGGCGACGAGGTAGAGGAGAAGAGGGAGGGAGGCCGGTGGCGGCTAGGGTTGGCGCCGTCCGAGTCGCCCCTGCGGGAGCGACGCGGGGCCGAGGGGAAAAAACTCTTTGCCGATTGATTAGCTTTTCTGAACGAGAGAAGGCCAGCCACACAGCCCACACCCCCCGGCTCTATAGAACTCAAGAGCAAGAGATACTCTCTCTTTCTTCCTCGCACTATCATATTTTCTAGTGAGAGTCTGCGTGAGATTATGTACACGCTATGTGCCCACGGGAATAACTATCACGGAGTAGATGATATTTCGATTGTTGCAGCTGGACATAACTCAAAGAAATATTCTTCTCTTAGGCTGGTCGTAATAAGAGTATCATAAAAGCAAGATAATAGTGGGCTTATAGCCCGCTTACATGGCAATTTTGCCTATGTAGAGGAGAGATATATGAAAAAGTAAGGGAAGTGAGCTCTCATGCAAGAGCCTAACTATATGCGCATTCCTAGGCAAATACAATAAATATGAAGAAAGAGAAAGAGAGAAGATAGAAACAAGTACTCTCTTCACTTCTTTTTACTCCGCATATTAGATTTGTGTCAAGTTAAATTTTGCAAAGTTTGACCAAATTTATATTAAAAAATATCGGGATCTACAATATCAAATATATATACTATGAAACTACATTTCATGATATCTAAAAATATTGATTTGGTATTGTGAATGTTGATACTTTTTCCCATAAGCTTGGTCAAGTAGAAATACTTTGACTTGGGACAAAACTTATATGCGGAGTAAAAAGGACCGGAGGGAGTACTAGTGTAATAGCCAACCTTATAGCTCACACTATTGTATGAGTGACTAAATGATGGCTATAGATGACATGGCAGTTTCATATAGCCAACAGCTGGTTATATTATTAACCATGCTCTAAGCGGTATCATGCATGACAACCTAAACTTTTTAGATGATGTGGCACATAATTAAATGAGGAAAGAGGGTGTGTGATATCACATCATAATACCTATCATATTGAATCTTGTACTACTTTGTGTCATGCACGACAATTAATAAGGCAACCTAAGATACTACTTCCTCCTTTCCGGTTTATATGGCTTATCTCAGAATCTTAGTTTTTCCATTTTATAAGGCTCAGTTTGATTGTTCCCCATCACAAGTTCAGATTCCAAGGTGCGTTAAATCATTGCATTCAAGTATTAAGAGAAAATTGACCAATGCATGTATTTTATGCATGCATGTATTGTAATTAATACATTGGTAGACATAATTTTTTAAGGAAAACAAGAGCATTAATTGGGTGCTTTTGCAAATTATAAAAAGTATTCCACCACTCATCATCTATTTTGATTGGTGAGATTTTTGAATTGAGCCCTATAAATCGGAAAGGAGGGAGTAACTTATAATACTATATATTACGGAGGTAGTATCATATACTAGTATCATATGCATGATACCAGTATATGGTACTCCCCATCACAACCAGCCTTACTCTCAGCTTGAAAAACAATTTTTATATTATAGAACGGAGGGAGTAAATGATATCCAAGATCAATAAAAATGAATAGTAATTTATTTAGTCGGATTATAATGATCGAACATAATATCACCATGAAAGACACTGCCACACGTCTTTCCGAGTGAGTTTTGTGTTTGTTTATTTATTTCTAGAGCTACACGACTGGCTATAATCAGATGATGGTACCTTGCTTATCCTTGAACAGGAAGGTAACGTACTAACGTGTATCTTCGTCGTGTTGTTCTTCCGGGTACTGATCCTTTCTGACTTCGTCCATTTGTACATCGTCGACTGTTGCTGTCAAGGTGGGGAGGAGATGGTGCACAGCGTCTTTAATCTCGCTGTTAAATTATGATCCAAATTATCCGTATTAGACTAGATGTAGTATATACGGTGTGGGCCTTTTAACGTTGAGTATCGACGCGTCACGAAGACAACTCGCTTACTTGTCTACAAGGACTCCATGTGTTGCCCCTCATATATACCCCATGTAGTCGCACCTAAGACGGTCTGTCGTCTCGTGCTTGTAATACTCCTCCTCATAGTGATTGCGCCTTCGTGCGTCCGTGGTTTTCTCCCGCAAGGGTTTTCACGTAAAAATCCGTGTCTCTTTGTCTCGTTTATTCTTGTTATTATCTAACAAGTGGTATACAGAGCCAAGTTACAGATACGAGTTTGAGACGAAAAGATTAGGGTTGCGTGTTCTGCGGCTGCCCGCACGCGACCGGAGGAATCCATCGGGATCGATTTTTGCTGCGCCGCTGGAAGCCGAGTTCGACAAGAGATCAATTCAATCGGTTACAAACCTGATATACGCCGCCGCTGCTGGATCAAGTCTCGAGGAGGTCAGGCGCTGCTGCGGTTTCAACTGACGTGATTTTTTAATCGATCGCTACAACTATTAGAGCCTTCGTTGCTGCTAGTACTTCACGTCAAACTGAAGGCTCTTGTCCCGAGGCAGTCACTGTTCCGCTGCTATACTCCAGATCGGATTGTCAACTAGTACTATTTCCACGTGATTGATCCTCAAGTGCTAATACTAGTTGCACATGAAGCCGTCTATCATCAGATTTTCTTTTGTCCTCTGTCCGTCTGCTACGTCCTCTGTCCAATATCTATCAGGTGCTATTTATTCTGTTTCGTTGCTCGCATTAATTAATTTTGTTAAGAATTTTTCTACCGGGCTTGTACTACTTTGTGTACACAGTTTTATCGATTCATGGCATCCATGAAATACGATCTTCCGCTGCTGAACCGTGACACAAGGTTTACCTTATGGCAAGTCAAGATGCGGGCGTTGTTGGCACAGTCTGACTATGATGAAGCACTTGATAGTTTTGGGAAGAACAGAATTCAGGACTGGACTGATGAGGAGAAAAGAATTGATTGTAAGGCTTTGTCACAAATTCAACTCCATTTGCATAATAATATTTTGCAGGAAGTTTTGAGCGAGAAAACTGCCGCTCTATGGTTAAAGCTGGAAGGATTTGCATGACCAAAGATCTCACCAAAGAAGATGCATCTGAAGCAAAAATTATTCCTGCACAGGTTACCCGAGGGAGGTAATGTTTTGAATCATATTTCAGAATTTAAAGAGATCATATCTGATCTAGCTGCAATGGAAGTTAAATATGAAGAGGAAGATATCGCTCTAATGTTACTTTGTTCACTGCCAAGTTCTTATACCAATTTTAGAGACACCATATTATACAATCGTGATACTCTCACGCTTAATGAAGTTTATGAAGCTTTGAACTCCAAGGAGAAGATGAAATTAATGGTGCCTCATGATGGTTCAAGTTCATCCCAAGCCGAGGGATTATATGTTCGTGGCAGGACAAAGGAGAAGAACTCCAATAATGGAAACAGAGGCAAAAGTAAGAACGACCACAGGGGCCGGTCGCAATCCAGAGACAAGAAGTATTGCAGGTATTGCAAGAGAGACGGGCATGACATCTCTGAGTGTTTCAAGTTGCGTAACAAGGAAAAGAGGAAAGGTAACAAACAAGGTGAAAATTCTGCTAACGTTGCTCGTGATGATAGTTCCGATGATGCTCTTGTCGTTATTGCTGGATGTGCCGAGACCAATGATGAGTGGGTACTTGACATTTGCATGCACTTTTCATATGTGTCCACATAGAGATTGGTTTAATACTTTTGATTCCACTACTCCTGCTGGTTCCGCTTTTGGGTTTGATAATTCACCATGCAAGATTGAAGGCATAGGTTCTATTCGAATCAAGATGTTTGATGGCATAATCGAACTTTGACCGATGTTCGTATATTCAAGATGAAGAGAAATCTTATTTCTATGAGTGCCCTTGATGCAAAGGGATACAAGTATTCAGGTGGAGATAGTGTTTTGAAGGTCACCAAAGGCTCCCTTATTGTGATGAAAGGTGACTTAAGTTCGACCAATGGTCTTTACTACCTTCGAGGTTCTACCGTTTCAGGTAACGCTACTTCAGTTGTTTCAAAGAATTCTGATTGTGATGCTGCTAACCTTTGCCATATGCGTCTTGGACACATGAGTGAACTTGGTTTGGCAGAGTTAAATAAGAGAGGTCTTCTTGATGGATATGAACCTGGTAAATTGAAATTTTGTGAGCATTGTATCTTCGGCAAACACAAGAGGGTGAAGTTCAACACTTCGACTCATACAACTGAAGGTATTCTTGATTATGTGCATTCTGATTTATGGGGACCATCTCGCAAGAAGTCACTAGGTGGTGCTAGTTACATGCTGACTATTATTGATGATTATTCGAGAAAAGTTTGGCCTTATTTCTTGAAGCATAAATATGAAGCATTCTCAGCTTTTAAGGAGTGGAAGATTATGGTTGAAAGACAAACCGAAAGGAAGGTAAAAATACTTCAGACCGATAATGGTATGGAATTCTGCTCTAAGCAATTTAAGAATTATTGCAAGTCTGAAGGCATTGTCGACATTACACTGCTCCTTATACTCCTCAACAAAACGGTGTTGCCGAGCGTATGAACAGGACCATTATTTTCAGAGCCTGTTGCATGTTGTCCAATGCAGGTTTGCATAGGCGCTTTTGGGCTGATGCCGCTTCCATCGCTTGTTATCTCATTAATCGCTCACCATCTATTGCTCTTAATAAGAAAACTCCAATTGAGGTATGGTCTGTTCACCCGCTGATTATTCACAGTTGAGAGTTTTGGTTGCACCGCTTATGCTCATGTTGATAATGGAAAGTTGGAGCCTAGGGCTGTTAAGTGCATCTTTCTTGGTTATAAGTCTGGTGTTAAAGGTTTTAAATTGTGGAATCCTGAAACCCGTAAGGTTGTTATTAGCGAAATGTTATCTTTAATGAATCTGCTATGTTACATGATGTTTCATCTACTAATGTTCCTGTTGAGAGTGAACAGCAGCCTATTGTTCAGAGTCTACTGCTCGGTGGAGCATGTTATTGATTCAGTGATACATCCGTAATGAAATTGTTGATGCACATGATGAACCCGTCGTTGATGATGAACATGTCACTCCCACTCCAAATCAGGCTATTGTTCCACCAAGTTGGAATCTTGCACGTGATGAGTTAGACGGGTATTAATAAACCCGACAAAGTTAATTGAAGAGTGCAATATTGTTTCTTTTGCTTTATCATTGCGTAAGAAATTGAAGGTAATCTTGAGCCTTCTTCATATTCCGAGGCTATTATTTCTAGTGATAGTAATAAGTGGATGACCGCTATGCATGATGAGATGGAATCACTTGAAAAAATGGCACTTGGGATTTAGTAAGATTACCTAGAGAGAAGAAACCTATTCGCTGCAAGTGGGTTTTCAAGAGGAAAGAAGGTGTTTCTCCTAATGACGAGACAAGATATAAAGCAAGGTTAGTTGCTAAAGGTTATAGCCGATTCCGGTATTGACTATAACGAAGTCTTTTCTCTGTTGTGAAGCATAGCTCTATTCGCACTTTACTCAAGATTGTTGCCATGCATAATCTTGAGCTTGAACAATTGGATGTTAAAACTGCACTTTTACATGGAGAATTAGAAGAGGATATTTATATGGAACAACCTGAAGGTTTTGTTATTCCTGGAAAAGAAAAGCTTGTCTGCAAGTTGAAGAAATCTCTTTATGGATTGAAGCAATCCCCTAGACAGTGGTACAAGAGATTTGACACCTTTATGCTCTCTCAAGGTTTCAAAAGGTCTAATTATGATAGTTGTGTTTATTGGAAAATTGTCAACGGTTCAACTATTTATTTGCTCCTTTATGTTGATGATATGCTTATTGCTGCAAAGAGTATGTCAGATATTGATGAACTAAAGAAGCAATTGAGTAATGAATTTGAGATGAAGGATTTGGGTGCAGCAAAGAAAATACTTGGCATGGAAATATCCAGAGATAGACCGTCTGGAAAAGTATATCTAAGTCAGAAGGGATATATTGATAAAGTTCTTTGTCGTTTTAATATGCATAATGCCAAGCCGGTGAGTACTCCGTTAGTTGCACACTTCAAATTGTCATCAGCTTTATGTCCTAAGTCAGATTCAGATATTGAGTACATGTCTAGAGTTCCCTATTCGAGTGCAGTTGGTTCACTTATGTATGCCATGGTTTGTTCTCGTCCGGATTTATCTTATGCTTTGAGTGTTGTCGGTAGATACATGGCTAATCCTGAAAAGAGCATTGGAGAGCAGTTCAATGGATTTTCGATACCGCGTGGTACTTCTAATGCTTATTTACAGTTTGGGAAAACTGGAGATGGACTTGTTGGTTTTGTTGATTCTGATTTTGCTGGTGATTTGATAAGAGAAGATCGCTCACAGTTATGTTTTCACCATTGGTGGTTGTGCTGTGAGTTGAGAGCAACTGCAGTCTATTGTGGCTTGTTCCACTACCGATGCCGAGTATATGGCTATTTCGAGGCATGCAAAGAAGCTATCTGGTTGAGAGGTTTATACACCGAGCTTTGTGGAGATTCATCTTGCCCTACCGTATTTAGTGACAGTCAAAGTGCCATATATCTTACAAAGAATCCAATGTATCATGAGAGGACAAAGCACATTGATGTCGATTTCACTATATTCGAGATGTTGTTGTTTGAAGGTGATTTGAAGGTATGCAAGATAAGTACTCATGATAATCCTGCTGATATGATGACAAAGCCAGTTCCGACCAATAACTTTGAGCTTTACTCAGGCTTAATTGGTATTTCTCACTAGTCCTATGGACTTTGACGCACAAGGTGTTTATGCTGATTTGGATGGAGTTATTCACTTTCTTCGACTACTGGAGGGATTTGGATCAAGGTGGAGATTGTTAAATTGTGATCCAATTTATACCGTATTGGACTAGATGTAGTACATACGGTATGGGCCTTTTGCGTTGGTACCGACGCGTACGAGTACAACTCATTTACTTGTCTTACAAGGACTCCTATGTGTTGCCCCTCATATATACCCCATGTAGTCGCACCTAAGACGGTCTGTCGTCTCGTGCTTGTAATACTCCTCCTTATAGTGATTGTGCCTTCGTGCGTCCGTGGTTTTCTCCCGCAAGGGTTTCCACGTAAAAATCCGTGTCTCTTTGTCTCGTTTATTCTCGTTATTATCTAACACTCGCAATTCTTTTGCAGCTATTTCGTTTGTGTTGCAAACCTATGGCCGATGTTGTGAGGGTCGCTTGCCGGCGGGAGCGGCGAGGTTGACCGGCGGCCGGCAGGGTGCTATGAGAATTGCTCACCGGTTGGATCACCGAGCGGGAGCTTTGATCCTGCAAGGCACGCGGCTAGCGCGGTGTTGTGAGTCCCTCTCCTGATGGGAACCCCGGTGCTGCAAGGTCGTTCGTCGGTGGGAGGGTCGATGCCGGAACGGAGGTGGTCTGTTGCGAATCAGTCACCGGCATTCCCCACTTCCGCCGGTGCTGCAAGGTCGGCTGGGGAGTGTCGGATGCCGAGGTGCGAGCCAGCGAGCTGACGGGGAGAAGGGTGTGTGTTGTGCAGCGACGGTGACCGTGAGGCGAGGAGGACCAAAGCAGCGGTGCGGGGTGTGCGGACATGCAAAGCGGCTGGATGACACAGGCGCGATCCAACGGCCATGATTTTGTGATCGGACGGCCCTAGAAAGACTTACACTTTATACTTGACATCTACGTGACGCTAGCCACTTGACTCGATGATTGATGCCGGGCCGGTTTCATGTTGCAGTTGCTCCACACGGCACCAGAAGGCGTATAATTGCGTTGCATACTCCCATGTCCCATGCTCCCATGGCTTGAGGCCCATGTCGTTGCCAAGTCGTGACAGCGTGCCACAGGTACCATCGACGGCGGAGGAGGAGGCGACGGATGAGGTTAGCACTTAGCAGTATTAAGGGCCTGTTTAGTTGCTACCCTAATGCAAAGTTGCCTGGCCTGGTGCTTGCCCGAGAGCTGCCTGTACTTTATTTGGTTTGAGTCCTGGGGAGCCGATAGCAGCCTGGTGTGGAAAAGCGGAGTGCGTCATTAGCCTGGCCGTAAAACCCGAGCTCGTCGTTAGCCTGGTCCAGGCGACCGGAACCAGAGACGTCATAGTTTTGACTTTCGAAACCAACCAAATTTCGCTCACCCTAGAAAGCACCGAAATTTCGTAAATTTCAAAAAACATTTCGAGCAAATCAACAAAATTTTCATTTAAATTTGCTTAAATTCAAATTGAAGGTATTGAATATATTATATGTTAGCAACTTTTTTTACAGAAGAACACAGTGGCGTGGTGGTGCATCCTTTATTTTTGCCAAATTTTCATAATACAGGAAGAATAAAGTACTTTAAAAAAATGCAATCTGGGACTCGAACCGCAGACCTGAGGTATGGAATAACAACAACCAACCACCGTGTAAAGAATATGACTTAGGAGGATACGATTACTGCTTTATAAGGATGATTTTGAAATACCGAAATAATTTAAACGAAACACAAATATTTCGAGGACCCTCGAAATGAGCGAAATTTCGGAAATTTCGTCGAGATGCTAATCCTCTTGTTTAATTTAAAAATAGCAGAAAGTACAGATGAGTAGTGACCTGATTTAATATATTTAAAACCCCAGGCCTGGACAGGAACCAGACAATACTCGCATGGCAGGCAAAAAACAACTGACATCTCAAGCGTTGTCCAGGTACTCGATTTTTTCAGGCATCAGCTCCAGGACGTCAACCAAACATGCCCTAAGTGTTTGCCACTGTCCAAGGGCATGTACAGTACAAAGTAGGAGTAGCACATACTCTCGCTGCACACGGTGCAAAGCTTTAGGGCACGCGACCTCAACCGCTTGGCCAGATGGCGCACCTGATTTTGCACACAGCTTGGTCGCCGGCGATCTTGCTGGTCGTCCGGGTTAACGGAACGGAATAGCATGGTGTTCCAATTAAAAGAACGGGCCCAGTAGTTCTGTCACGTCAACCTGCTTTGTTCCATCGGCTTTTCTTGTTTCCGGCAGCTGTTTGTCCCTCCAGTCGATTACTGTACGCGTGCCATCTCCTTGTCGTTGTCAAGCGAACGACAAAGCCAACCACCTCCATTCAACGGCTTCCACTACGCCCGTGATCTACTGGTTGATTGTGAAGCGGGTGATGCATCGGAGAAGATTGCGGCACTAGATAAGCACTACTGATAGGAATCGAGTCTTACAAAAGGAAATAGAGAGGAATCAACTTCGAGTCAGGGATTGCAATCATCTCAGCAAAGATAACTTTGGGTGCTTTGCATGCTCACACTCTAAAAGAAAAGCCTGTTCCAGTCATCAAGATACCAAGAAGATTGGTTAGTACTAGAAAGCCTGTTCCTGAAGTGAAGACTTTGTTTATTCGTATTCTTTTTTTTTTAACTGGGCAAAAGATTTGCCACATTAAGAAGAAGGTTTAAAGTTTTTTAGCCAAAGGCCGAATTACAAAATGTTACTCTCACGCACTACATTACTCAAATACTTGGCCCCTGCAAGGCACATAGCTTTGAAACATCTTTGGTTCTAGCAACAAGAACCCCAACCGGCACCGCGGTGTTACGGAAGACGCGTGCATTCCTCTCGTTCCAAATTTCCCACGAGATCAGCATAATAAGAGATATCATCGCCCGTCGAGATTACGACATGTTGGAGTCAATGAGGTTCCACCAGGCTTTCACCGAATGGACCGCTACCCAAGCTGTAGGGTCACATCAACCAAGCCAAGCCAAGATTTGATCATTTCCCAAACTCGAACCATGTAGCGGCATTGGAAAAGGAGGTGAGCCGCGGTTTCTTGAACTTGCTTGTATAGGGGGCAGCGATCGGCCATCCATATCCTATTATTGATCATAAGCCAAGCAAAGAATTTGCATTTGGGGGGAGCCCTGATCTTCCACACCAACTGTTGCATGTTGGAGTCAACTAAGCCCAGGAATTGGGCCTTGTAGACCGAGGACGCGGAGTAAGATCCATCATTAGAAAGCTTCCAGGAGATAGAATCAGCCACGTCAGGGTTGAGGTGCACCACAGATAATGTCTCCCAAAGGTTGACAAACTCGGTCAGGTGTGTAGCGGAGGTGATCTCATCAGTATTGACTTGAGAGACCCAGAAGTTATTATTCAACGCCTTCTGAACCGTTGAGCCCCTTCTTTTTGATAGGTCAAAAATCTTGCGGGGTGATGTCTTTGGGTCTCATGCCATCTAGCCAATCAGACTCCCAGAAGGAAGCACGAATACTGAGGGAGTCCTGGATTAGGGGGTGTCCGGATGGCCGGACTATGACCTTTGGCCGGACTCCTGAACTATGAAGATACAAGATTGAAGACTTCGTCCCGTGTCCGGATGGGACTTCCCTTGGCGTGGAAGGCAAGCTTGGCGATACAGATATGTAGATCTCCTCCCAATGTAACCGACTCTATGTAACCCTAACCCTCTCCGGTGTCTATATAAACCGGAGGGTTTTAGTCCGTAGGACGAACAACAATCATACCATAGGCTAGCTTCTAGGGTTTAGCCTCTTTGATCTCGTGGTAGATCTACTCTTGTACTACCCATATCATCAATATTAATCAAGCGGGAGTAGGGTTTTACCTCCATCGAGAGGGCCCAACTGGGTAAAAACATCGTGTCCCTTGTCTCCTGTTACCATCCGCCTAGACGCATTCGGGACCCCCTACCGAGATCCGCGGTTTTGACACCGACATTGGTGCTTTCATTGAGAGTTCCTCCGTCGTCACCTTTAGGCCCGATGGCTCCTCCGATCATCAACAACGATGCGGTCCAGGCGAGACTTTTCTCCCGGACAGATCTTCGATTCGGCGGCTTTGCATCGCGGGCCAATGCGCTTTGCCATCCGGAGCAGATCGAAGCTACGCCCGCCATCAGTCGATTTGAAGTTTGAACTACACGGCCGACGTCGCGGAGACTTGATCTTCGACGGTTCGAGCCACGCCAAGCGCGCCGTCTCACACGATGTGCATGATCTAGCTCTGCCGCGAACAAAGGTGTCACGGAGGCGCACTAATGTCCGCTCCAACCCTTAGCTCGAGCCGACCGCGCCAATCGAGGAGGGTGGCTGGACACCGCCTCGGGGCTGCAATCTCTCGGCGATCGAAATAACACCATACCTGTCGCTGCGAAGCTTGTGACTCCAAGGTGCGGACTCCTCTCCGGACTCAACCTTCATACCGCCAATCGAATCCGATTGGTCGCCGATCATGGAGTTCACGGCCGTGGACATCTTTCAGCACTCGCTCTTCGGCGACATTCTGAATTCACTAAAGTCTCTCTCTATCAGGAGAGCCCTGGCCGGATTATGGTCAGCAAGGTTGGGATGCGGACGACGAAGAAATTCAAAGCCCACCCACCACCCACTTCGTAGCCACTGTCGATGATTTAACCGACATGCTCGACTTCGACTCCGAAGACATCAACGATATGGACAACGATGTAGGAGACGAACAGGAATCAACGCCTATAGGGCACTGGACAACCACCTCATCCCACGATGTATATATGGTGGACACACCTAAAAGAAACGACGACGAGGAACAAAGGCGCGAGGATCATTCCCTCGGCGATCAAGCGGCGGCATAAGCGCGCTCAAACCCCACCTCGATAGAGACCCAGCCATAGAGCGAGGCGAACCGCGACGACGAACATGCCATCGAGCAACCGTCCGAACAGGGCAACTTGGATAAACAACCCGTCCCGGCAAAGATAACGATCCGGATGACCTCACGCGGACAGATTGCTGGAAGCGAAGAACCTCCAAAAGGCTCATCGCCATCGCACAGTAGCTGAAAAAGCGTAAACGGAAGCTCAAAACTGCGGAAGATGCACTCGAATTAGATGGAGCAAAGTACTCAACACCGCAGACAAATCGGCGACGATCGCGACAAAGAGCTATCCGAAGCGAAAATTACTGCCGGAATTTGATGAAGAGGCCTTAGAGCCTCCGCAATCAAAAAATAAGGAAGCCACCCGGTCGGATAAACGATCCCATGGCAAACATAGTGCGGCAAACGGCGCCGCACACAAGCCGGCACGCGATCCGCACAAGGATTCGCATAAAAAAGATGGCCCAGCTAGATCTATCTACGGGTCAAGAAAGCAAGCTCTAGCAAGCAATGCAACGCATCAAGTATCTGAACATCACGGTACACCCAAATATAGGGGTGTCACACACCCCTTATGTTTCACCGATGAGGTGCTGGATCATGAATTTCAGTGAGATTCAAGCTCAGTAAACATAGAGGCATCTGACGGAACAACCGACCACAGAGTCTGGATTGAGGATTACATCCTCCACATACACATGGCTAGAGGAGATGATCTCCACGCCATAAAATACTTACCCCTCAAACTCAAAGGGCCAGCCCGGCATTGGCTTAAAAGCCTTCCCGAAAACACCATTGGAAGTTGGGAAGAGCTCGAGGATGCTTTTCGGCAAATTTTCAAGGGATCTATGTCCGACCTCCGGATGCAAATGATTTAAGTCATATAACTCAACAACCCGGAGAGTCAGCCCGAAAACTCTGGAACAAATTTCTTACTAAAAGAACCAGATAGTCGATTGTCCGGACGCCAAGCCTTAGCAGCTTTCAAACACAGAGATTCGAGACGAATGGCTCGCTTGAACACCTCGCCAAGAAAAGCCAAGAACAATGGCCGCATTAACAAGCCTCATGACCCGCTTTTGCGTAGGAGAGGATAGCTGGTTGGCAAGATGCGATACCAGCGACCCAAGTACATCCGGGTTAGGGATGGAACGGAAACCAGCGGCGCAGCAAGGACCAGCGCCGGACCAAGGAAACAGCCCAAGAGCACGGCAGCCATCAACGCCGGATTCAAAAGCTCTCGGCAGAATCGTAAAAAGCTGCCCCTCAAGGATAGCGAGGGACGAGCTATCTAACCTAAACAAAATATTGGACAAGATATGTCAAATCCACAAGATTCTCGAGAAGCCTCGCAAACCATACCCATAGAGATTGTTGGGTCTTCAAGCAATCCGCAAACTCAACGCCGAACACAAGGGCTCGACACACCAAGCGAGGACGATGACGAACCCCACAAGCGAGCACCGGAAAACAAAAGAATTTCCCACAAGAAGTCAAAACAGTAAACTCACTTCACGTGACAAAAGGGAAAAACATAGTGGCGCCTATAGAGATACGCGTCATACGGCCTATCCTGAGGAGTCCCTCCTTGGTTGTTACAACCAATCACCTTCGACCAACAGGATTACTCTAGAAGTATCCGGAACGCAGGCTGGACTGCCTTGGTATTAGATCCGATAATTGACGGACTCCACTTCACACAAGTCCTAATGGACGGCGGCAGTGATCTAAACCTGCTATATCAGGACACAATCCGCAAAATGGGGATAGACCCAACATTAATTCGCCATAGCAACACTTCCTTTCAAATGGTAACGCCAGGCCCAGATGTCCATTGTACGGGCTCTCTCCGGCTAGAAGTTATGTTCGGCTCACCCGACAACTTCCGCCGCGAAAAGCTAACCTTCCACATCGCCCCATTTTCAAGTAGCTATCAAGCACTACTGGGACGCGAAGCTTTCGCCCGCTTTAACGCAATACCGCATTATGCATCCCTTATACTTAAAATGCCCGATCCACGAGGCATCATCTCATTAAAGGGAAATACCGAGTGTTCCTCGAGCGCGGAAGATTGTGCGGCTGCCTTAAGAGCCACACACTAAACCGGCTTCACTAATCAAAGCACCTAAACAGGTCATTCAGACCCCCGACATGGCTAGACGAGTCCGGCGTAAACATACAAGGGTTTACTAGCCGCATACCCCCGTTCAAGGGCTCCGCGCATGTACAACAAGAGACAATAAAGCTCAATTTTATTCATTTTTAAATTGTACTTTGTTTATTTAATATAACATACATTTTCATACGATCTTTTCAACTAAGTTCCTCTCTTTTCAGATGAACACCGTGCTACACCCGTCCCGAGATACTGCACAACGGAGACACAGCGCAGAGCGTGCGAGGGACCCGCTCAAGGATTATTTTCATATTAAGACCCTGCGTAAACCTTTTTTACTGTTTCTTGTTGATACACATCCCCCGGTTTCTTGCTATGACCGAGGTGGAGGCTGGCGTCTTGGCATTGGCCACGTCAGGATTTTGCACGTACCTGGACACCAGGGGCTTATTACTAAGGGCGTTGTTCAACCCGTTTTCATAAAGACCGAATACCTTAGGGAGTGTTCGGCGTCGCGAGTTTGGCCTTATATGCATCAGCTCCGAATCATGTCTTTGGTCAAATGTTGGGTTTGCTCGGCTCCTGTGTTTTGCTGCCTTACGTTCCGCTCTATCGGCTAAGGCGGCACCAGGAGAACTACTGCGATTGTGCCCTAGTTCGGCCAGGCGAGCACCTCAGTAGAGAAAGCCGAAAACTGGCTGTCATGATATAGCACGAGACTGGTCAACCACTCGATGACCCACCGGAATCTTTAGGATTCCTCCGCATTAACGAAGGGCGTTTCGGTCGAGCACACGCGCCCCGAATTCGGGCGAGCGTGGTGCCCCTAGGGGCTATATGGTAGCCCCACTGTCAAACTCCTATGGCTAAGTGAAAGTGATAAAGCATTATAGTCCGGTTGCCTAGTTCGCTGCGCTATCACCTCCTTTATAGGACTAAGACGTTGGATCAAGTGTGAAAATGCACCTTCTGCGAACACCCCCGCATTATATGCGTGGGGGCTAAAGCCGAAGACTGCCATCTTTCAGGTTATATACACATATACATTAACAGCCGCACAGGAAGTATTTTAATTCTTGCAGACACAAGTATAAAAAGCTTTTATATTCCATCGAAACATTGTTTTACAATAATACATGTTATTAGAACATGATATCCTTCGAGCATCGCGTCTCTATTAAGCAGCGCCTGCAGAACTTCACGAAAATAGTGCTCGGCGGTACTCGGCCCCGTCCGAATCTTGGGATGCAACGTCCGTGGCCTTCATCTCCGCCCAGTATGTCTTGACATGGGCAAGAGCCATCCGCGCACCCTCTATGCATGCTGACCTCTTCATTGCATTGATATGCAGCACCGCACCAAGGAACTGCTGCACCAAACTAAAATAACTCTTCGGCTCGGGCCTTTCCGGCCACAGATGACTCACGACATCCTTCATGGCGAGTCCGGATAACCTATTCAGCTCCGCCCATTCGGCCAAACGCTCGGTTAATGGAAGTGGGCGCTCTGGATTGTGGAACTACGACCAAAAAAGCTTTTCCACTTCGTGATCTTGTTGATCTCGGAAGTGTTCGGCCGCGTCCGCGGCACTTGCCGCCAAGTCCAGATAAGTATCCGCCGCCTCCACACCGGTCCAATCGAGCATATTTAGGATCCCGAACTTCATCCGCAGCATAAAGGGCTTTCCAGCCGCGATATCGCCGGCCTGACGTAGCTCCTGCTTCATGGCTCTTATTGCAGAGCGAGCATCCTTGGCCTCGGTAGTTGCCTTCTCCAGGTCCTTTTGTTCCGCCCGATCTTCTTTTTCAAGAAGCTTGCAGCGGTCGGTAGCATCCTTCAACTTCACAGCCATCTCGGCCATTTCCTTCCTGCTTCGGCAGTGAGCAGCCTGTTCGGCTTTCAGCTCTTCGGCCGCCTTTAAGGCAGCCGCATCACTTTTTGTGGCCTGCTCCTTGGCTCGGGCGAGTTCCGCCCGAAGGTTCTCCATGGCAGCGGCACCATCTGCATCAAGCATACATGTTGTAAGGCACGGGCATCAAGCCCCCTTACCAAGTGTCCGCGGAGAAATTGCATACCTTGTGACTCGTCAAGCCGCTTGTTGAGAAGCGCGATGTCGGCATCCGCCATGTCAAGTTGCCGCTTTAGCTCGGCAAATTCATCAGTCCGGCTAGCCACCGGATACTTTGCCACCTACATAGGAAGAGCGACATATTATACCTGGGACTATGATCCTCGGCGCACCGTCTTTTTTGACACCGCACCGAGTCTCAGGGGCTACTATCTATACAGGGTGCATCTTTTATATGCGGAACTGTCAAAAGGTGCATCATTTCGCGTACCTCAAAACCTATCAGTAAACTCATGACGGCCTCGTGCAACCCGCTCTCCGTGGATGAAATCCTTTCAATCACTGTGCCCATCAATGCACGGTGTTCTTCTGAGATAGACGCTCGCCCGAGCAGATCCTTCAGCTCCTCCGACCATGCACCGGATGGTGCGGACTCGTCCGATGGCTTTTTTCAAGGCGGACACGGAGGGCTTTGGGGAGCCATCGGCTGCTTTCGGCCTGCTGGATTCGGAGAAACCCTCCGTGACGACACCTCAGGTCGCCCGCCTGCAAGGCGGTGCGGCGGGGAGGCGTTCGCTCTCCATCATCTCCCACGAAGATCCTCAAGATGAGCTCTGCGAGAAGGGCTGAGATCCGAACTACAAGGTAAAAATTCAGTTATCTTTCTCAAGAATAGAATAGGGATGCCTCTTATTTTAAAACTCCCTCTCTACTTACGGCTCATTGGAGGCTGATCCCTTGAGGGCACAGTCGGCCGAGGCACCTCCCGACGCAGACCCTCTGACGAAGATTTCTTCCCCCGCTTTGGGACCATGGTCTCCGGGTCTTCAGAGGCGGTCCTCTTCTTTCCCTGGATGGAGGGATTCTCGATTCCTCCTTTCCTGACAGCCTCCTTTGGGGAGACGGTAGCTTCCTTGTTCGCCTTAGCCTTCTTCCAAAGGCGCAACCTCCAAAGATCTGGTTAACACGGGATCGGCGTGGTCTCGGGGAGGGGCGGACACTGATTAGCTTTGCTTTAGCTATCCACTCTGTTTAAGGGACAACTCTTTTGAGGGCAATTTTATGATGAATATACGGATGGCGTGTCCGGCATGCAGGGCTACTTACTTGAGTATCCGGGCGATTGCAGCTCAGACCTGCGTCCTCGGTCGAGTCCGGACACATTGCTTGTGGTTGAAGAACAATTTGTACATCTCCATGGGCGTCGCGCCCAGAAGTGTTGAGAGCTCGTGGTCCCTCCGGATTAAACTCCCACAAAGCGGAGGCGGCGTTTGCGGGGCAAAGTGCGGCGAATCAACATGACCTGCGTCACTACGGCCAGGTTGGTGTCTCTTTCCAGAGATCTTGAATGCGACCACGCAACAAGGGCACGTCCTTGGGCGGCCCCGTCAAGCCCTTTATTGACCCATGACGCCACCGCGGGAGGACCCGAGCGAAAGGCGGTGGCGCCACCCACTTGGTGCCCACGGAGTTGTGATATAAAACCACTCTCGTTGCCATAAGCTGAACTCCTCTTGAAAAGAGCCCTCGGGCCATGGAGCTTCAGCATTCTTGCTTATAACAGCCCCTCCGCACTCCGCTTGCTGCCCCTTGATCATCTTCGGCTCCACTTTGAAGGTCTTAAGCCACAATCCGAAGTGAGGAGTAATGCGGAGGAAGGCTTTGCATACGACAATGAACGATGAGATGTGGAGGATGGACTCCGGATCCAAATCGTGGAATTCCAACCCATAATAAAACATGAGCCCCTCACGAAAGGGTCCGTCGGGAAGCCTAACCCCCGAAGGAAGTGAGACGCGAACACCACGCTCTCACCAAGCTTGGGAGTGGGAATAACCTGCCCTTGAGCAGGCAGCCTATCTGAATTTCGCCGATTAAATACAGCATCTCTTAGCTTTAGCACGTCTTCTTCCGTAACGGAGGAAGGCATCCACCGGCCTTGAAGGTCGGAGCCGGACATCATTGAAGGTCCGAAGCGCCCGAATCTGGAGCTTTGGGTGTTGGATCTCGAGGCGAGGGGCGGATTCGATTGAGATTGAAAAAAAGGAGTAGAGCCTTGGTCTCTTTATAAAGAGGTTGAATACCAAGAGCCCTCCCCGTGACCGTTTGGGACTCGCCGATAGAGGAGACGTGCCAACGGCACGATTGGGTTACCCACGCCCGTATTAATGAGAATCCGGAATAAGGGACACGATCTCGCTTTGACAAGACGTGCCAAGGAAACCGCCTCGCTAAACGCGCTAAGGTGGGACAGTAAAAAGGATTCGAATAAAGGCTTGGCCGTGGTGTGAGGTCACGCTGCGAGATACGTCAGCAGATTGGATTTGTGTAAATATTATTCTCTCTACGATGGTATGTGGAACTTATTTTGCGAGCGGACACTATCCTTGTGTTCAAAATCTTCTATGAAGTATTCGGAGGAGGAACCCGCCTTGCAATGCGAAGACAATCATGCGCCGGACTACGTCGTCATTGAAGCCTGGTTCGGGGGCTACCGAGGAGTCTGGATTAGGGGTGTCCAGATGGCGGACTCTGGACTATGAAGATACAAGATTGAAGACTTCGTCCGTGTCCGGATGGGACTTTCCTTGGCGTGGAAGGCAATCTTGGAATACGGATATGTAGATCTCCTACCATTGTAACCGACTCATGTAACCCTAACCTCTTGGTGCCTATATAAAGCTGGAGGGTTTTAGTCCGTGGGACGGACAACAATCATACCGTAGGATAGCTTCTAGGTTTAGCCTCTCGATCTCGTGGTAGATCTACTCTTGTACTACCCATATCATCAATATTAATCAAGCGGGGTAGGGTTTTACCTCCATCGAGAGGGCCCGAACCTGGGTAAAAATATCATGTCCCTTGTCTTCTGTTACCATCCGCCTAGACGCACAGTTCGGGACCCCCTACCCGAGATCCGCAGGTTTTGACACCGACAAATACCGTTGCCAAGTAACACCTTGGTTGCAGCCGCAAAAATGTTTTTATCATTATCATCGCAGGGGTTACCCAAGCGAACCCACAGTTTCACCGGATCCAACCATTCTGCCAAAATCCACCGGATACGAAGCGCAGACGCAAACTTCCTTAGATTTAGGATACCCAACTCCCCATGAACTTTGGACCTGCACGAGTTGATCTTGCATTTGCCACCAGTGACCTCATCACAACCAGCCCAAAGGAAATCATGCCGAAGAGATTCAATCTTTTCCAGAACCTCAATCGAAAGGTTTAACACTGTCATATAATATATGGCAATGGTCGTGATGATAGACTTGACCAGCACAACCCTTCTCGGAGATGCCATTAGCATGCCCAACCATGGAGAAAGCTTGGACGCAATCTTGTCCTCCAGGGGCTGGAAGTGAATCCTATTCAACCTCTTGACCGACAAAGGAAATCCGAGGTACTTCATCGGAACAAAGATCGGTTAGCCGGGAAGGAATGTAGTATATCATCAAGGTCAAGTGATCATATCTGATGGGGGCAACCATGCTTTTAGAGCAGTTCGTGATCAGGCCAGTGACCTCACCGAAACACGCAAAGGCTTCCACGAAAAATTTGACCTCAGATTAAATTGGCGCAAGAAAGATCACAACATCGTCCGTGTATAAGGAGGCACGGATCACCATCACATTTCCATCAAGAGGGTGTAACTTGCCTTGCTCAGTGGCCTTCTGAAGGATATTATGCAGAGGGTCTATCGCAAACACAGAGAGGAGGGGGGAGAGGGGGTCCCCCTGCCTCAAGCTTTTATTCGTATTCTGGGACGCTGCAGGGCTTAAAAATTAAGGGGTTGCCTTTGATGTGCTAAAAGCCAGTCAATACTGGAACTGGAAGCTAGTAACACATGCAGGAAACTGGAAAGCATCCTCCTAAAGAAAGCAACGTAGGTTGTAGTTGGAAGCTGGAAAGACATACACATTTTAGAGTACTTTTTTATAGAAGTTTCATTACCTCTGCCATGATCCCCTACACGGACCAAGAATGCATACATCCACATTATCACATACTCCTATCTGGTAAAATCGGCACACACGAAAAGGCATGTCATGAGTGGCGATGTTAGAAATTCAATTATGTGTAGTCAATTCTAAGCGGTGTAGTTAGATGTATTTTTTTATACATATTTCTTTGCATGAAATCTACTTCTTTTCGCAAAGAAAAAATATCTACTTGTTGCATGATTCTTTTTTTGCCAAAAAGTTGTGCAGCCAATGGACTACACCGCTTATGGATGGCTTCGCAATAGTACTCTCTAATATGTATCAGAATCCATCTCAAGGCATTTGGATCAATACCTATTGTGTGGATCTTTATTTATTTTTCCTCTACCAGGGTTTCATGTTGTCAAACATAATACAAGCCAAAGCCGGGATCCTTGTAATCCCTTTGGTGGAGGCTACCAAGATATCCTCCACACACTTTTTTGGAATAAGATTGAAAAAAATAACTAGAATTGTGTTCAAAATAAAAAATAGGGGCTCATTTCGGGCAGGCAAGAGCTTCGAACCAAAAGCATTGGTTGTGGGTTCCGCTGAATAAATGACGACTCAATGGGGGGGCTAGTACACAAATTGGCCCTATGGAGCTCTAAAAAAGAAAAACAAGGATAGAAAAATGTCTTCGTTTATTAGGAAAAACCAATATACTTTCAATGTGGAATCGAGATTTAATGCAGAAATAAATTATGCATCGGTGTGGTGTAGAGGGCCTTAGTCATCACGCGGGCCTCCAATAATCAATACATCTTGCATCGTCATCGTCGAATTCAACTAATGATTTTAACTCGTGTAACATACATCGGTGCCCCACAACAACTTCTTTGGGAAGGGAACGCAATGTAACGTCGTTGTTGTCGGGACCAGATAGCCCGACCTATGTTTTCACCATCGATAAACAATATAGAGATTGTCGACTGAACCCTCAATGACATCGCTGGATGGAGTCAAGGACCGGACCACCACATTGTGTCTTGATTCACCACCGTCCGAGCTGATTAATGTCACCACCACCCCTCTGTTCTACCTAAACAGATCAAGCTAGCTGCCAGAATGGCTACCGTGGAAACACCGATTGATGCTAGCGAAAGAAGACTCATGAGTAACTACAAAAGTAGCTTGTTGAATGGACCAT
Organism: Aegilops longissima; assembly: GCA_021605205.1. Taxonomy (NCBI): domain Eukaryota; kingdom Viridiplantae; phylum Streptophyta; class Magnoliopsida; order Poales; family Poaceae; genus Aegilops; species Aegilops longissima. The sequence continues at coordinate 415,611,321 of CM038681.1, forward strand.
AGGAGAAGACATGTGGAAAGAAGGCTGCCGGGTGCGACACATGCGTAAAACAACCTATGGCCGCTGCTACCCGCCTAAGTCACCAAAGTACCATGATCTCCACCAAACACTGAATAGTCCTAATGGTTGTGATCCAGATGTGTCGTGTCGTTTTAGATCGGTCACGTAACACTCAACACATCCACATCTCCACCTCACATCAACCAAGAATGTCGAATAATGGTGAGAAGCTCCTCACATCAACGAAGAATGTCAAATAGCATAAAACAAGTGGAAATTGATGAGAATGGCCAGATAAGGGTCCTTACAAACGTTGGAGACAGACGAGAGGCCGCTTACCACAGTGGCGAGAAGATCAGAGAAGGACGCGACAAATGTTGTTTTGAGGATCCCCAAGACTATCTACAAGACTTTGTTTTCACCTCAGCATTGATGCTTTATGGGTAGAGCACATGTGATGAATTAGACATCTCTGCTATATTAAGCATCGGTTCTTAAAGATTAGTTTATTATTATATGAGCATGTCCAACCAAGCTTTGCATAATCTAACCCCAATATGATCGCGAACAGTGTCCGAGCGTGTCTACTTTGATCCCTCATTTGTTAGTGCATATAGGCGTGTCCCCAAAATCATTCGAGCACATGCATATGATTGGTGGGGTAAAGAGAAAAAGAAAAGGAAAGGAAAAAGAGAGAGAAAAGGTGATCCAGGATGGTCCGGATTTGATGTGGCGCAAACTCCCAACATACGAGGACGGTTTGGGAGGTGAGTTGGTGCCTCTTTTACCCCTCTGATGTTCGGGCAATGTCCTGGCCATCCCTCGGGCATATGAGGAGGATTTGAGGTTTGCAGTTATAGATGATCCAAGCACATTTCTAATGATTCGATTTGTGTTGTAGATGGTCTAATCGCACACAACGCGTTGTAGGTACCCTCTAAACACTTCGAATCGTGGATGACCAAACCACACACTGGGTCGCAAGGAATGTACCGCGGAGAGAGTTTTGTAGACCAAATTAGCACAGTAGCAGCAAAGTCCAAAGGTTGACTGTGCATAATTTAACTGTGTCTGCTGTGACACCTCTGCATGCATGCAAGAAGAATTGGCCAAAAATTGAACGAGAAATCGAGAACAATGACTTCTCAGCCAGAGAAGAAAATGAGAACAAAGACTAATACTGCCATGTCTCACTCTTTTGTTTCCTTGACTTGAGAAATGCATAATGGTGTGCCCAGGTGACCAGGTCGCCAGTCGCCACCCTCTCTTCCCTTCTTTTCTTTTTCTGATAAGAACATGCAATCACCTCATCATGAATAAAATGGCAAAATTTCAGTCACGAAAACATGCGATGCCAGTACATCGCCCTGTTAGCAAATGCAACAGATTCTTCACCAGATAATCGAGACACAGTACAATGTGGGAGGCATCGGTGCAAAATCAGAGTTGGATATGGATCAAATCGCCTAGTGGTAATTAATAACGACATCACTAGAACAATCGTTGAACGTAAAGCTCCCTGAAGGAAGTTGCTTCCACACGCGATGCCAACAAAAGCCGACACCCCACCGTTGCTCAATTTAATCTCGGAGAAATGTAGTTAAAATTATACTGTATTAAACATATGCGAGTGAAGGATTTCCATGCGCTTCAATTATCAAGCATACTCGGTAGCCGGAGATCATATCGAACACCTTCCGATACAGAGCTCACATAGCAGAGACGGGCACACATGTTAAAAAGTACTGGTACTACTACTCCCATGAAATTCTGATGCCACTAGTTTCCTATCAACTCTACATGAAATTCTTAAAACGAAACAACTAGTACCTGAACATAGAAAAAAGGAAAAGGATCTGGGCAAAGTAACCACCACCACCACCACTTGCTATGTCCAAAAGCATGGGCTCGTCGCCGCCGGGTCGCGCGCCTCGGGAGCCGTGCACGCGGTACGCACCCGGAAGCGAACCGCCACCGCGGGCGTGCCTCCATCACTCCTTAATCCGGAGCCAGCAGCCGAGCTGCGTCGGGTTGAAAACCCCGGGGATGCGGGTCCCGCCCGCCATGAGCAGCATCGACGCCTCAGCGTACCTCCTCGCGGGGTCGGGTGTTGGTGCGGGCGCGGGCGTGGCGGTCTCCTTCCGGCCCGGCGCGGGGGGCCGCTCCCCGAGGAGCGTGCCGAACTTGAGGAACTCGTGCGCCAGGTACCCGGCGAGCAGCTTGCTGCTCCCGCCCTGGGGAGGCGGCGTCGGCATGGGAGGCGGCTTGTTGGCGAACCGCGACAGTTGGTGCGGCTTGTTGCGCAGCAGCTCCTGTCTCCCGGGCGGCGGCGGCGGCGGGAACAGCGGCTGCCGCTGCTCCGACGAAGACGAGTACTCCCGCTCCTTCCGCTTCCCGAGCGCGCCGCCGCGCGGCGCGTCCATCCTCGCGCAGATCGACATCCCGAGGGCCCCGACGCGCCGCTCCGCCACTACTGCAGCGGCCGGACGGGATCGCCGATAGCGGCAGGGGGACGAGGAAAATATGCGGAGGAAAAAGGAAACTGGTTTAAAAAGCTACAGAGGAAGGGAGTTGTGCGGGTGCGGCGGGGCCCACTGGAGAGCAAATCCGTACGATCACAGGGGGGAGATAGAGAGAGAAGGCGCCGAACGGAACGGAGATTTTGGTGGAAAGAGAGGGGAGGAGGGGAGGGAGGGCTCTCTGCAGAATGAGGCGGAGCGGAGGGAGGACGGGGTGGCCGGGTGCGGTGGTCTATTTATATTCAGCTGTTTGGCAGTTGCCATCGGGCACGGTATAAATAACAAGAATGCCATCGTGCGGGTTTGCCCCTTGCGTGGGGGGTAATTAATGGTTCTGGAAAGGCTGAGGAGGGTATAGTTGTCATTGTATACGTCATGTGGGGCATGCAATTGGGTTAAGATTATCGTCCAATTGGGCTATATGCAGTAATTAGCTCATTCAATTGCGTTAAAGAATTACCCTAAGAAAGTTGCGTTAAAGAAAGTTCTCTCATTACCTCTCAGGCGCGATGCAACGACGACCGTCAGATGACTTGTACGAGTCTCGGTGATGGGATAGTCTGGCATTGCTAAGCGCACCCGTCCACTCCGCTGTGTTTCCATGCGACACACGCTTATGACCACTTGATCTCAATAATTGATGTTGACCCGCTATGACTGTTGGACATAGTAATTTTAAAAAAAATTCTACGCACACGCAAGATCATGGTGATGCATAGCAACGAGAGGGGAGAGTGTTGTCCACGTCACTGTAGACCGAAAGCGAAGCGTTAAGCACAACAGGTTGATGTAGTCGACGTCTTCACGATCCGACCGATCAAGCATCGCACGTCTGGCGCCTCCGAGTTCAAAGCACGTTCAGCCCGATGGCGTCCCTCGAACTCCGATCCAGCCGAGTGTTGAGGAAGAGTTTCACAAGACCTGACGGCGTGGTAACGATGTTGATGTTTTATCGACGCAGGCTTCGCCTAAGCACCGCCACAATGATATCGAGGTGGACTATGGTGGAGAGGGCACCGCACGGCTAAAAATCAAGCGATCAATTGTTGTGTCTCTAGGGTGCCCCCGCCTCAGTATATAAAGGAGCAAGGGGTGTGGCCGGCAGGAGAGGGGCGTGCCGAAAAGTCCTACTCCCACCGTAGGACTCCCCTTTCCTAGTTGGATTAGGACTTGGGAGGGAAAGAGTGGAGGAGAAGAAGGAAGAAGGGGCGCCGCCTCTCCTCGTCCTATTCGGATTGGGGGAGGCGCGGCCCAGCCCTAGCCCTCCTCTCTCTTCCACCTAGGCCCACTAAGGCCCATTAAGTTGCTTGGGGTTCGGTAACCTCCAGTACTCCTAAAATCCCGATTTCACGGAACACTTCCGATATCCAAATATAGGCTTCCAATATATCAATCTTCATGTCTCGACCATTTCGAGACTCCTCGTCATGTCCGTGATCACATCCGGGACTCCGAACAACCTTCGGTACATCAAAACATATTAACCCATAATAAAACTGTCATCGAAACGTTAAGCGTGCGAACCCTACGGGTTCGAGAACTATGTAGACATAACCGAGACATGTCTCCGGTCAATAACCAATAGCGGAACCTGGATGCTCATATTGGCTCCCACATATTCTACGAAGATCTTTATCGGCCAGACCGCATAACAACATACGTTGTTCCCTTTGTCATCGGTATGTTACTTGCCCGAGATTCGATCGTTGGTATCTCAATACCTAGTTCAATCTCGTTACCGGCAAGTCTCTTTACTCGTTTTGTAATACATCATCCCGCAACTAACTCATTAGTTACAATGCTTGCAAGGCTTAAGTGATGTGTATTACCGAGAGGGCCCAGAGACACCTCTCCGACAATCGGAGTGACAAATCCTAATCTCGAAATACGCCAACCCAACATGTACCTTCGGAGACACCTGTAGAGCACCTTTATAATCACCCAGTTACATTGTGACGTTTGGTAGCACACAAAGTGTTCCTCCGGTAAATGGGAGTTGCATAATCTCATAGTCATAGGAACATGTATAAGTCATGAAGAAAGCAATAGCAACATACTAAACGATCGAGTGCTAAGCTAACGGAATGGGTCAAGTCAATCACATCATTCTTCTAATGATGTGATCCCGTTAATCAAATGACAACTCATGTCAATGGTTAGGAAACATAACCATCTTTGATTAACGAGCTAATCAAGTAGAGGCATACTAGTGACACTCTGTTTTTCTATGTATCCACACATGTATTATGTTTTCGGTTAATACAATTCTAACATGAATAATAAAGATTTATCATGATATAAGGAAATAAATAATAACTTTATTATCGCCTCTAGGGCATATTTCTTTCAGTCTCCCACTTGCACTAGAGTCAATAATCTAGATTACACAGTAATGATTCTAACACCCATGGAGCCTAGGTGCTGATCATGTTTTGCTTGTGGAAGAGGCTTAGTCAACGGGTCTGCAACATTCAGATCCGTATGTATCTTGCAAATTTCTATGTCTCCCACTTGGACTAGATCCCGGATGGAATTGAAGCGTCTCTTGATGTGCTTGGTTCTCTTGTGAAATCTGGATTCCTTCGCCAAGGCAATTGCACCAGTATTGTCACAAAAGATTTTCATTGGACCCGATGCACTAGGTATGACACCTAGATCGGATATGAACTCCTTCATCCAGACTCCTTCATTTGCTGCTTCTGAAGCAGCTATGTACTCCGCTTCACACATAGATCCCACCACGACGCTTTGTTTAGAACTGCACCAACTGACAGCTCCACCGTTCAATGTAAACACGTATCCGGTTTGCGATTTAGAATCGTCCGGATCAGTGTCAAAGCTTGCATCAACGTAACCATTTACAATGAGCTCTTTGTCACCTCCGTAAACGAGAAACATGTCCTTAGTCCTTTTCGTATTTCAGATGTTCTTGACCGCTGTCCAATGATCCACTCTGGATTACTTTGGTACCTCCTGCTAGACTTATAGCAAGGCACACATCAGTCCGGTACATAGCATTGCATACATGATAGAGCCTATGGCTGAAGCATAGGAACATCTTTCATCTTCTCTCTATCTTCCGTAGTGGTCGGGCATTGAGTCTTACTCAACCTCACACCTTGTAACACGTGCAAGAACCCTTTCTTTGCTTGATCCATTTTGAACTTCTTCAAAACTTTGTCAAGGTATGTGCTTTGTGAAAGTACAATTAAGCGTCTTGATCTATCTCTATAAATCTTGATGCCCAATATGTAAGCAGCTTCACCGAGGTATTTCATTGAAAAACTCTTATTCAAGTATCCCTTTATGCTATCCAAAAATTCTATATCATTTCCAGTCAGCAATATGTCATCCACATATAATATCATAAATGCTACAGAGCTCCCACTCACTTTCTTGTAAATACAGGCTTCTCCAAAAGTCTGTACAAAACGAAATGCTTTGATCACACTATAAAAGCGTTTATTCCAACTCCGAGAGGCTTGCACCAATCCATAAATGTCTCGCTGGAGTTTGCACACTTTGTTAGCTCCCTTTGGATCGACAAAACCTTTTGGTTGCATCATATACAACTCTTTTTCCAGAAATCCATTGTAACATCCCAAAATTCTAAATTTTGGAATGTTGTATTAGATAAATAACTATGCTTGCTGTCTGATTGTTTGTTTGATTGATTGAGTGAAACTGTGTGGAATTTGAAACTTTTGAAAATTTGGATGAGAGGGAATAAAATGACTTTCCCAAAACTATTCCCTTTGCTCTTTTTTGGATCTCAGTAAATTCAATTCCATTCCAACACCAAAACCCTAGAGTGAAGATGAAATGACTTCTTCCATTTGAAATGAAAAGGGTTTTGAAAAGATTTGAATTTCATTTTGAGAATATTTCAAATTCAAAACTTTATGCAACTCAATGATTTTCATGAGGGAAGATAAGATGACTTCTTCAATTATATGAAATATGAGTTGGAAGTTAAAAAGTATCAAATTGAAAGTCATTTGAAAGTGCCTTGAAACCCCCTTTCAAATTTGAGTTTTGGAATTTGAATTCAAACTTTGGCAAATGGGAATCATTTCAAAAACTATGCCTGATAAATACTTGAGCAAAAGTATGAGAGGAGTAAACATGACACTCCAAAAATATCGAGGAAAACAATGCCAAAAGTTTTGGATTCAAATTTGAGTTTTATTTGAATTTGAAAAAATGAATTTTATAAAGTTTGGATTTTGCCTTTGGAAAAATGTTCAAATGATAGGAATATTCCCCACCATTTTGGTATATATATGTCCTATATAAAATATTTATATTTTATAAGTTATCTCTTTTTTATTAAAAAATAAATTTTAAAAAAAAAAAAACCCCCAGCGCCACCAAAGCATCGGCTCAGCCAGTGCCGAGGCGACCCACCATGACGGCCCACCAGGCGCCCACCACCACCAATGAGCCAGTACCACCCCTGCACCTCGCCTGAAACCTCTCTGCTCGGTCGCCCGACCGACCGCACCTCCTCTCTCTCTGCCAGCGGACCCCACCCGTCGTCAACCCTCGCCCACGCCTCGCCCGCGCCGCCGCCGCTCGCCGGATCCCGACGGATCCGGGATCCGATCCCCCTCCCGATTCACCTCGCCAAGCCGAGGCCCCTATATAAACCCTCCCCCGCACCCCATTCCCCCTCTCATGAACCCTCCTCCTCCTCACGAGCTCACGGACTAGCCCGAACGCCACCGCCGCCATTCACCTCGCCGCCGCCCTAGCCCTCCCGAGCCTCGTCGACTCCACTCAGACACCCACGCCGTCGCCCCACCACGGACCACTCCGACGACCTCCCGACGACCGGAGAGGCCAACACACTCGCCCGCCGCCGCCGCCGCCGTCGAGCTCCGTAAGCCACCGGACTCCACCCATTGTCCGATCTCACATCCACGGCTAGATTAGAACACCCAGAAGGGTATGTTCTTTATAAAACCTTGCTCGGCCGGTTTAGTTCCGTTTAAATTTTTAGTTAGGGTTTTATTTTTAGTACCGGCCCGATTCGTTTAACCCTAGGCCCGTTTAGATTATATTACGCGCAGTGCGTTAGTTAGGCCCATTAGGCCCTTTTTCTTTATTTTCGTTTTTCTGTTTTAACAGAATAGTTCCTGTTTTGAAAAATTCATAACTTTTATTCTACTTAATATTTTTAGGTGATTCTTTTTTTGTTGGTTTGCAAATTTTCTATAGTTTCTGTAGAAAATATTATTAGCTATGTTAAAATTAATTAAAATTGCTTTATTTTAGATTTAGTCAGAATAGTAAATCTGTCATAAAATGAGCTAGGAAAATTATTTTTAAATGATTCTTTTGTCCCAACTTTGTTTTAACATTTTCTAACCGTAGAAATTAATTTGGGTATTTTAGGATTAATAAAAAATTAGTTTTAAGCAGAATCTTGTTAATCCTAATTAATTAACTAGCTCTTGTTTTCCTATTATTTTAATTAGTAAATCAATTTATTTTTCACATGTAATTGATTATTCTAGGTTAGTTTTGTCACTTTAGAGTATGAACTTTTATTTATAATAAATAAAACTTTTATTTTATTATTCTTAATAGAATTTGAATTAGGCCTAATAGGAGTTTTATAATAGTTTTTAAATTGATTCTTTTTGCCCCTAGTTGCTTAATGCATTCTTTTCTGTTAAGTTAGCATAACACCATGATTAGGTTATGTTAAGAAAAAATTTTGTTATATAAAACTATTTTAGTTGTTGCTTGAAATAGGAAGACTTTGAGTTGGATTTCTTCGAGTTTTTCCTTTGGGTTTTGATTCGTTTGTTTTGGTGTGTTATGTTACTATGCTGTTATGAAAGTGATCATATGTTGTATGCTTATTGTGATTATGGTTTGTCTCGGTAGAGTTTCCGGAGTGCGAAGCTTGCTACTACGAATCCCTAGCTTACGAAGATCGTCAGCAAGGCAAGTTCACTTTGACCATGTTTTCATACCTATGTGTTTTATTGCATCTAGTGTCATCTTCGCAACAATCCCTCCAGTAGTGATATTGAATCCTTGTAGTTGAGTAGTATGCATGAGGTAGGAACCCATCACCCTGTTACCAAGCCCGGGACGTTATTTATTTTAATGCTATGCTATAGTAGACGGGGTTGGTATGAGTGCTCGGGAGTGGTGTGAGAATGGAGGATCTACGTCAATGGCGACAACTCCATGATGGAATCTGCAAGGACTGCATCTTCAAGGCCTCAAGACTTCAAGACTCAAGACAAGAATTCAATACACACTCTTCGGGTGAAGGACGGTTGACGGGCACCTGGAGAAACCAGTGGTTGGCGGGATGCATGGAGAAGCGCCATGACATCTTGCGAAAGCTTCACCCAGACTCAAAGAGACGGAAGAATACTTCATGCCGGAAGCTTACTGTGCAACCGCAAGTCACTATGGGCTCGGCTTGGTTGACCTTAGTGGTGACTCTGGCTGGGGCGGTACTAGCAGATGTAGAACTACGGTAGGATGGGATGAGTACCGGACGGTGGTCGAGGAACTCTTCGAAGACCATGTTTGGTCATCTTGTTCTCAAACACCACGAAGTGCGAGAACGTAAAAGAGGATCGAATCTTGCGGGTAAAGTGTACAAACCTCTGCAGAGGGTTTAAACCTAATCGATTAGCCGTGTCCCTGGTTACGGACAATTTGAGCATCCGGACTTGGATCTATCTCGGAACTCTCAACACCGGATTGATAACTTAATTGTGGGCAACTTATGATGATTTTGGGCTATGGGACATCGGTTGGCGGAACCATGTCATGATAGAAAACTCCATAGTACAGACTTCATTTATTCCTTTGATGTAGGGAAAATAAAACCAGCTTTTACGCAAACCAAACTCAGACACAGAGCCACAAAAGCCATATTGCATATAGTATAGTTTTACCATCTGTTCTCTCATGTTGTGATCTTGCCGGTACATTCAATGTACTGACCTACACGGCTGCAACGTATCATGTTGCAGGATTTTCTTCGACTAGTAAGAGTTACGATACAGGGTTACGGTCTACACTCAACCTGCCGATGGCGTTGATGGGACTCCACACCCGATTACTGCTTCCGCGAGACTTATGAGGTATATATCAGTTTTACGTTATTTATACATGTGATTGCACTTTGATATATACATTGATGTCTTGTGTGTGCCGACATACTTGGTCGAGGATGGCACGGATACATAGAGGCTTGACCGTCTAAGGTCGGTCGCTACAAAAATGGTATCGAGCACATGTTGACTGGGGACGTGACCCTAGAAATCGGAAAGCCCTTGGACAGGATATATCAAAAACTTTATTTTCAAAAAGACTCTTACTTCTCATCTTTTCTGATTTTATCAAATAGACCCTCTCACCTCAAATAGTTAGAATATACCATATCCTTTGATCACCCGGAGGATCAACTGAAGACGCTCCAAGAAGGATTAGATATCGGAGAACTAATGACCACTTCAAAGTAACCAGGATTTCACCATGCATTAGAAGAGTTGAAGCTGCAACAATTGAAGACTCTGAAGACTTGAAGAATTTGAAGTTCCTGAAGAATTATTTGACCTTTAGAAGACCAAACCCCTGTTACATACTTACGTTAGATGCGACGATTTGTGAGCTGTCATTTGTTTGATGTTTTCCGACAGCCACAAAGTAAAACTTGTTTCTTCAAAAACTATTGTTTGTATTGTGTGTATATCCCTCCCCACCTCTCTCTCATCTCACCCTAAAACCCTTGAACCCCATAGATGATGAATGAAGTTGGACTGATATTCTCGGACCAAGACTCAGTGGAGGCGAGCTATGGATTCAAAACATGGAGAATCACTTCGGGAGCAATTTGGTTTCAAGGAAGTATGAGGTCCAATACGCTCTTCAGTACTTTACAGAAAGTGCTGCAACCTGGTGGAAAATGCATCAAGCCATACAAGGAATTAATGGAGCAAGAACTTGGGAGGAATTCAAGAAGACCCTGTTGAGATCACGTCTTATCCGGAAGCGCCATGATACACCAAGAAATAAACCCTGTGCCTGCAAGACTTGCGGAGAAATAGGACACACCCAGGAGGAACACAAGGATGGATGCCCTCATTGTGAGGAGAAACACCCAGCTGAGGAATGCCCAACTAGTCAGGTGACTTGTTTCTTGTGTGAAGGAACCACCCACTACCCGACACAATGTCACATTTACCCCATGGTGCAACAAACTATTCAGGAGCAGGAAGAAGGAATGAAAGAAGCCCTCAGAAGTTATGAAAGAACTGCTTATTTGAAGGAATGTGTTGAAGACCACGATGGAGAAGGCCTCAACAGATTTTACTCCAATGCCTCGCTATTCATGTGGAGGAGAAGGACATTTTTCAGATTGCACCAAGGAAAGAAAAGAGTATCCGGGATATTTCCGACAATAGAAGTGAAGTTTGACCCTCGGAAATAGAAGCTCGATCATTACGGAGAAATCCAGGAAGAGAAGGCAACCCGAGAACAACGTAATTTTTGCGAGAGAAGGACCTAAGTCATATCACTTGTTACAGTGCAAGGATTTAGGTCATTACGCTAGTAAATGTCCGTAAAAGAAGCCAAGAATCCAAGGAGCCTACATAATCACAAAGAAGCCCGAGACATGTCGGAAGTCATTTGTTTTCGCTGCAAGGAAGCAGGACATTATGCTATTAAATGTCCCAACAAGACGAAAGTGGAGTTGAGTAGTTGGAATTTTGATATGGATAATAAGAGTAGTAGAAAGCAATTTCATTTTCATGAGTTCAATGAGTTGAGTTATGTAATAGATTACTCGAGAGATTGTAATAGTTCATGACTCAATAAAGTTGTAATGTCACATCTTGAAAGGCTTTAAGGAGTTGTTATATTTTATCTTGGAAATAAATATTCGGATGAACATGGAAGAAAGTGAGTTGTGATGCATAAACAGGAAATTGGAAATTGAGTTTGAAGTTTTGTTTGGATGATATGAATGTGTGCCCCGGAGATAAGTACATTATTCTCGAGCATCATTTCTGTTTCTAACTGCAGATGACGACCCTTTACGAGTCTTTCCTTAAAGGTCCGGAAACAATCATGACCACGACAAGTGATCATGATTACCCAAGATCTGAAGGACATGATGAAGCATATTCACCTTGAAGGAGATGCAGTCTACAAAGGCTACCCTTCATGCAAAAGGGAGTGAACTTTGGTATGTGGAGGTACACCTCCACCATTTGAAAGGAGTTTGCTCAAAGATGATGGGGCAAGACTTTTTCATTTCACGTGTGCCACAAGCTACTTTCTTCGATGCTGTTCGTGAAGCAGCCATGGAAGCCATCGCCGGATCGAGAAATACTTGAAGCAGACTCCGTTATACTCGGGAATACCTAAGCGAAGTGCATGCAGAGATGATGGAGGTGAAGCTCAAGGCCACCACGATGAAACAGAAGATTGAAGATTTCAAGGCGCATGTCGCACAATTCCAGTGGGACTGAAGAATCCCCAAGGAGTAAAAAATGAATAAAGTTGGAAGTAATGTCTGACCATACCGAACCATGTGGGTGGCGGCATTTGTAATAAACTTTTTGGAATTTGGATTCACGAAAAATGGTTAAGGATGTAATAAAAGATTGATATGAAAATAATGATATTTATGGATAAACTAGTGCATTTTCCTTGGTGTCGTAGTACTCCGTAAAGCCATAGGATCAGTGAAGAAAGAAATGTGTTATTCATGACGGTCCATAGAAGGAAGCTGGACAAAATAAGTCGGAGTTTTGCTTTTGATATGATGGTATGAAGAAACAGAGTACTACTGGATTTAAAGGAGGTGTAATATGGAACAAGAGAGTTACTCCAAGGATGAGTTAAAGCTGCACTAGTGTTGAAGTGGGCCATAACCCACGTGCCCGGGATTTTGAATAGGAACAGATGTAACCTTGATAAAGGAATAAATTTGGAAGAATCAAGAATCCAATCATCATACGTTTACAAAAACACGAGAGTGGTGAAGTAACGATAGATGTTTTGTTTGGCTTGCAGAAACCACGGATTTACTCGAAACCAGTTCGAGAACAAGAGAAATTCTGCAATGCTTGTGAGTATGCCCAAGTGTTAGAATACGTGATTCACTTGTTTACGTATGTGGTAATGATTCAAATGCAGGATGGATTGGCCCCATACCGGAGACTTCTATCATGAACTATCATATGTTGATGGAAAATCAGAGAGCCTCGAAAACCTTAGAAGAGTGTCGACGCGATAAGCCATAACACCATAGAATGGTAGGATAATGGAACCCCTTTACAGGCAACCGTTGCCAATCGTAGGTCATACGGTGAGACCCAACCCAGACCCTTTTTCTGCAGGAGAAACCATAAATTATAGACCACCATGAGTATTTCGATAGTTGTCTAGAATGGACACGGACCTAACAGCTAAGAAGATCCAGTCCCGGACGAATTTCAACTTTGAAGAACCGACCCAAGGTTTTGAGGTAAACTCTATGCTTCTGACAGAAGAGCGTTAATGAAGGAACTATTGTAAGATATGTGAAGAGACATATATTGTCGGCACTCCAGAGGAAGTATCTGAGTTTATTGGAACCATAACCTTGCTTTTAAGTGTGGTAGCACCCCCGACCTTTCTGACCAAAACTTTTGCTAGAAGACCCCCAACCCCTAACCCTTTCTTGCTAGCCCCTTCGAATCTCGAGGACGAGATTCATTTTAAGTGTGGTAGGTTTGTAACATCCCAAAATTCTAAATTTTGGAATGTTGTATTAGATAAATAACTATGCTTGCTGTCTGATTGTTTGTTTGATTGATTGAGTGAAACTGTGGAATTTGAAACTTTTGAAAATTTGGATGAGAGGAATAAAATGACTTTCCCAAAACTATTCCCTTTGCCCTTTTTGGATCTCATAAATTCAATTCCATTCCAACACCAAAACCCTAGAGTGAAGATGAAATGACTTCTTCCATTTGAAATGAAAAGGGTTTTGAAAAGATTTGAATTTCATTTGAGAATATTTCAAATTCAAAACTTTATGCAACTCAATGATTTTCATGAGGGAAGATAAGATGACTTCTTCAATTATATGAAATATGAGTTGGAAGTTAAAAAGTATCAAATTGAAAGTCATTTGAAAGTGCCTTGAAACCCCCTTTCAAATTTGAGTTTTGGAATTTGAATTCAAACTTTGGCAAATGGGAATCATTTCAAAAACTATGCATGATAAATACTTGAGCAAAAGTATGAGAGGAGTAAACATGACACTCCAAAAATATCAGAGGAAAACAATGCCAAAAGTTTTGGATTCAAATTTGAGTTTTATTTGAATTTGAAAAAAAATGAATTTTTATAAAGTTTGGATTTTGCCTTTGGAAAAATGTTCAAATGATAGGGAATATTCCCCTGATCATTTTGGTATATATATGTCCTATATAAAATATTTATATTTTATAAGTTATCTCTGTTTTGTTTTATTAAAAAATAAATTAAAAAAAAAAAAAAACCCCCCAGCGCCACCAAAGCATCGCCCAGCCAGCCGAGAGGCGACCCACCGCACCGGCCCACCAGCGGCCCACCGACCCCAACCGAGCCACCGCCACCAGACCCTCGCCTGAAACCGCTCTGGCTCGGTCGCCTGACCGCACCGCACCTCCTCTCTCTCTCTCGCCAAGTGAGCCCACCCGTCGTCAACCCCTCGCCCGCGCCGCCACGCGCCGCTGCTCGCCGGATCCCGACGGATCCGGATCCGATCCTCCCGATTCACCCCCGCCCAAGCCGAGCCCCCTATAAACCCCTCCGTGCATCGCATCCCCCCCTCGCCCCTCGCGAACCCTCCTCCCTCCTCACGAGCTCGCCGGACTAGCCCGAACGCCACCGCCGCCATTCACCTCGCCGCCGTCGCCCTAGCCCTCCCCGAGCCTCGTCGACTCCACCAGACACCCCCCCTCGTCGCCCCGCACCCGCCGGACCACTCCGATGACCTCCCCGACGACCGGAGAGGCCAACACACTCGCCGCCGCCGCCGCCGCCGTCGAGCTCCGGTAAGCCACCGGACTCCACCCCCGCCGTCCGATCTCACATCCACGGCTAGGATTAGAACACCCCCGAAGGGGTATGTTCTTTTATAAAAACCCGGTTCGGCCGGTTTAGTTCCGGTTTAAATTTTTAGTTAGGGTTTTATTTTTAGTACCGGCCCGATTCGTTTAACCCTAGGCCCGTTTAGATTATATTACGCGCAGTGCGTTAGTTAGGCCCATTAGGCCATTTTTTCTTTATTTTCGTTTTTCTGTTTTAACAGAATAGTTCCTGTATTGAAAAAATTCATAACTTTTATTCTACTTAATATTTTTAGGTGATTCTTTTTTTGTTGGTTTGCAAATTTTCTATAGTTTCTGTAGAAAATATTATTAGCTATGTTAAAATTAATTAAAATTGCTTTATTTTAGATTTAGTCAGAATAGTAAATCTGTCATAAAATGAGCTAGGAAAATTATTTTTAAATGATTCTTTTGTCCCAACTTTGTTTTAACATTGTCTAACCGTAGAAATTAATTTGGGTATTTTAGGATTAATAAAAAATTAGTTTTAAGCAGAATCTTGTTAATCCTAATTAATTAACTAGCTCTTGTTTTCCTATTATTTTAATTAGTAAATCAATTTATTTTCACATGTAATTGATTATTCTAGGTTAGTTTTGTCACTTTAGAGTATGAACTTTTATTTATAATAAATAAAACTTTTATTTTATTATTCTTAATAGAATTTGAATTAGGCCTAATAGGAGTTTTATAATAGTTTTAAATTGATTCTTTTTGCCCCTAGTTGCTTAATGCATTCTTTTCTGTTAAGTTAGCATAACACCATGATTAGGTTATGTTAAGAAAAAAATTTGTTATATAAAACTATTTTAGTTGTTTCTTGAAATAGGAAGACTTTGAGTTGGATTTCTTCGAGTTTTTCCTTTGGGTTTTGATTCGTTTGTTTTGGTGTGTTATGTTACTATGCTGTTATGAAAGTGATCATATGTTGTATGCTTATTGTGATTATGGTTTGTCTCGGTAGAGTTTCCGGAGTCTTGAAGCTTGCTACTCTGAATCCCTAGCTTACGAAGATCGTCGACAAGGCAAGTTCACTTTGACCATGTTTTCATACCTATGTGTTTTATTGCATCTAGTGTCATCTTCGCAACAATCCCTCCAAGAGTGATATTGAATCCTTGTAGTTGAGTAGTATGCATGAGGTAGGAACCCATCACCTGTTACCAAGCCCGAGGCGTTATTTATTTTAATGCTATGCTATAGTAGACGGGGTTGGTATGAGTGCTCGGGAGTGGTGTGAGAATGGAGGATCTCGTCAATGACGACAACTCCATGATGGAATCTGCAAGGACTGCATCTTCAAGGCCTCAAGACTTCAAGACTCGAGACAAGAATTCAATACACACTCTTGGGTGAAGGACGGTTGTGGGCACCTGGAGAAACCAAGTGGTTGGCGGGATGCATGGAGAAGCGCCATGACATCTTGCGGAAAGCTTCACCCAGACTCAAAGAGACGGAAGAATACTTCATGCCCGAAGCTTACATGCAACCGCAAGTCACTATGGGCTCTAGCTTGGTTGACCTTAGTGGTGACTCTGGCTGGGGCGGTACTAGCAGATGTAGAACTACGGTAGGATGGGATGAGTACCGGACGGTGGTCGAGGAACTCTTCGAAGACCATGTTTGATCATCTTGTTCTCAAACACCACAAGTGCGAGAACGTAAAAGAGGATCGAATCTTGCGGGTAAAGTGTACAAACCTCTGCAGAGGTTTAAACCTAATCGATTAGCCGTGTCCCGATTACGGACAATTTGAGCATCTGGACTTGGATCTATCTCGAACTCTCAACACCGGATTCATAACTTAATTGTGGGCAACTTATGATGATTTTGGGCTATGAGACATCGGTTGGCGGAACCATGTCATGATAGAAAACTCCATAGTACAGACTTCATTTATTCCTTTGATGTAGGGAAAATAAAACCAGCTTTTACATAAACCAAACTCGCATACGAGCCACAAAAGCCATATTGCATATAGTATAGTTTTACCATCTGTTCTCTCATGTTGTGATCTTGCCGGTACATTCAATGTATTGACCTACACGGCTGCAACGTATCATGTTGCAGGATTTTCTTCGACTAGTAAGAGTTACGATCTGAGGTTACGGTCTACACTCAACTTTGCCGATGGCGTTGATGGGACTCCACACCCGATTACTTGTTTCACTGAGACTTATGAGGTATATATCAGTTTTACGTTATTTATACATGTGATTGCACTTTGATATATACATTGATGTCTTGTGTGCCACATACTTGATCCGAGGATGGCACGGATACACAGAGGCTTGACCGTCTGAGGTCGGGTCGCTACATCCATTCAGAAATGCAGTTTTGACATCCATTTGCCAAATTTCATAATCATAAAATGCGGCAATTGCTAACATGATTCGGACAGACTTAAGCATCGCTACGGTCTCATCATAGTCAATCCCTTGAACTTGTCGAAAACCTTTCATGACAAGTCGAGCTTTGTAGACAGTAACATTACCGTCAGCGTCAGTCTTCTTCTTGAAGATCCATTTATTCTCAATTGCTTGCCGATCATCGGGCAAGTCAACCAAAGTCCACACTTTGTTCTCATACATGGATCCCATCTCAGATTTCATGGCCTCAAGCCATTTTGCGGAATCTGGGCTCACCATCGCTTCTTCATAGTTCGTACGTTCGTCATGGTCTAGTAACATAACTTCCAGAACAGGATTACCGTACCACTCTGGTGCCGATCTTACTCTGGTTGACCTACGAGGTTCAGTAACAACTTGATCTGAAGTTTCATGATCATCATCATTAACTTCCTCACTAATTGGTGTAGGTGTCGCAGAAACCGGTTTTTGCGATGAACTACTTTCCAATAAGGGAGTAGGTATAGTTACCTCATCAAGTTCTACTTTCCTTCCACTCACTTCTTTCGAGAGAAACTCCTTCTCTAGAAAAACTCCGAATTTAGCAACAAAAGTCTTGCCTTCGGATTTGTGATAGAAGGTGTACCCAACAGTCTCCTTTGGGTATCCTATGAAGACACATTTCGCCGATTTGGGTTCGAGCTTATCAGGTTGAAGCTTTTTCACATAAGCATCGCAGCCCCAAACTTTAAGAAACGACAACTTTGGTTTCTTGCCAAACCATAGTTCATAAGGCGTCGTCTCAACGGATTTTGATGGTGTCCTATTTAACGTGAATGCAGCCGTCTCTAAAGCATAACCCCAAAACAATAGCGGTAAATCAGTAAGAGACATCATAGATCGCACCATATCAAGTAAAGTATGATTACGACGTTCGGACACACCATTACGCTGTGGTGTTCTGGGTGGCGTGAGTTGCAAAACTATTCCGCATTGTTTCATATGTAGACCAAACTCGTAACTCAAATATTCTCCTCCACGATCAGATTGTAGAAACTTTATTTTCTTGTTACGATGATTTTCAACTTCACTCTGAAATTCTTTGAACTTTTTAAAAGTTTCAGACTTATGTTTCATTAAGTAGATATACCCATATCTGCTTAAATCATCTGTGAAGGTGAGAAAATAACGATATCCGCCACGAGCCTCAACATTCATCGGACCACATACATCCGTATGTATGATTTCCAACAAATCTGTTGCTCTCTCCATAGTTCTGGAGAACGGCGTTTTAGTCATCTTGCCCATGAGGCACGGTTTACAAGTACCAAGTGATTCATAATCAAGTGGTTCCAAAAGTCCATCAGTATGGAGTTTCTTCATGCACTTTACACCAATATGACATAAACGGTAGTGCCACAAATAAGTTTCACCATCATTATCAACTCTGCATCTTTTGGCTTCAACATTATGAATATGTGTATCACTACTATTGAGATTCAATAAAAATAGACCACTCTTCAAGGGTGCATGACCATAAAAGATATTACTCATATAAATAGAACAACCATTATTCTCTGATTTAAATGAATAACCGTCTCGCATCAAACAAGATCCAGATATAATGTTCATGCTCAACGCTGGTACCAAATAACAATTATTTAGGTCTAATACTAATCCCGAAGGTAGATGTAGAGGTAGCCTGCCGACCGCGATCACATCGACTTTGGAACCATTTCCCACGCGCATCGTCACCTCGTCCTTAGCCAATCTTAAGCTAATCCGTAGCCCTTGTTTGAGTTGCAAATATTAGCAATGAACCAAGATCAAATACCCAGGTGCTCTGCGAGCATTAGTAAGGTACACATCAAGAACATGTATATCACATATACCTTTGTTCACCTTGCCATCCTTTTATCCGCCAAATACTTGGGGCAGTTCCGCTTCCAAGGACCAGTCGCTTGCGGTAGAAGCACTCGATCTCGTGCTTAGGTCCAGACTTGGGTTTCTTCTCTGAGCAACAACTTGCTTGCTGTTCTTCTTGAAGTTCCCTTCTTCTTCCATTTGCCCTTTTCTTGAAACCGGTGGTTTTATTGACCATCAACACTTGATGCTCCTTCTTAATTTTTACCTCCGCAGCCTTTAGCATTGCGAAGAGCTCAGAATCGTCTTATCCATCCCTTGCATATTATAGTTCATCACGAAGCTCTTGTAGCTTGGTGGCGTGATTGGAGAATTACATCAATGACGCTATCATCCGGAAGATTAACTCCAGTTGAATCAAGTGATTATTATACCCGGACATCTAGAGTATATGCTCACCGACGAAACTATTCTCCTCCATCTTGCAGTTGTAGAACTTATTGGAGACTTCATATCTCTCAATCCGGGCATTTGCTTGAAATATTAACTTCAACTCTGGAACATCTCATATGCTCCATGACGTTCAAAACGTCGTTGAAGTCCCGGTTCTAAGCCGTAAAGCATGGCACACTGAACTATCGAGTAGTCATCAACTTTGCTTTGCCAGACGTTCATAACATCTGGTGTTGCTCCTGCAGCAGGCCTGGCACCTAGCGGTGCTTCCAGGACGTAATTCTTCTGTGAGGCAAGGAGGATAATCCTCAAGTTACGGTCCCAGTCCGTGTAATTGCTACCATCATCTTTCAACTTTGCTTTCTCAAGGAACGCATTAAAATTCAACGAAACAACAGCACGAGCCATCTATCTACAATCAACATAGACAAGCAAGATACTGCCAGGTACTAAGTTCATGATAAATTTAAGTTCAATTAATCATATTACTTAAGAACTCCCACTTAGATAGACATCCCTCTAATCCTCTAAGTGATCACGTGATCCAAATCAACTAAACCATGTCCGATCATCACGTGAGATGGAGTAGTTTCAGTGGTGAACATCACTATGTTGATCATATCTACTATATGATTCACGCTCGACCTTTTGGTCTCTGTGTTCCGAGGCCATATCTGTTATATGCTAGGCTCGTCAAGTTTAACCTGAGTATTCCGCGTGTGCAACTGTTTTGCACCAGTTGTATTTGAACGTAGAGCCTATCACACCTGATCATCACGTGGTGTCTCAGCACGAAGAACTTTCGCAATGGTGCATACTCAGGGAGAACACTTATACTTTGATAATTTAGTGAGGGATCATCTTGTAATGCTACCGTCAATCAAAGCAAGATAAGATGCATAAAAATATAAACATCACATGCAATCAATATAAGTGATATGATATGGCCATCATCATCTTGTGCTTGTGATCTCCATCTCCAAAGCACCGTCATGATCACCATCGTCACCGGCGCGACACCTTGATATTCATCGTAGCATCGTTGTCGTCTCGCCAATCTTACGCTTCTACGACTATCGCTACCGCTTAGTGATAAAGTAAAGCATTACAGGGCGATTGCATTGCATACAATAAAGCGACAACCATATGGCTCCTGCCAGTTGCCGATAACTCGGTTACAAAACATTATCATACAATAAAATTTAGCAACATGTCTTGACCATATCACATCACAACATGCCCTGCAAAAACACGTTAGATGTCCTCTACTTTGTTGTTGCAAGTTTTACGTGGCTGCTACCGGCTTAGCAAGAACCGTTCTTACCTACGCATCAAAACCACAATGATAGTTTGTCAAGTTGGTGCTGTTTTAACCTTCGCAAGGACCGGGCGTAGCCACACTCGGTTCAACTAAAGTTGGAGAAACTGGCACCCGCCAGCCACCTGTGTGCAAAGCACGTCGATAGAACCAGTCTTGTGTAAGCGTACGCGTAATGTCGGTCTGGGCCGCTTCATCCAACAATACCGCCGAACCAAAGTATGACATACTGGTAAGCAGTATGACTTATATCGCCCACAACTCACTTGTGTTCCACTCGTGCATATGACATCTACGCATAAAACCAGGCTCGGATGCCACTGTTGGGGAACGTAGTAATTTCAAAAAAATTCCTACGCACACGCAAGATCATGGTGATGCATAGCAACGAGAGGGGAGAGTGTTTTCCACGTACCCTCGTAGACCGAAAGCAGAAGCGTTAGCACAACACGGTTGATGTAGTCGTACGTCTTCACGATCCGACCGATCAAGTACCAAACGTACGGCACCTCCGAGTTCAGCACACGTTCAGCCCGATGACGTCCCTTGAACTCTGATCCTGCCGAGTGTTGAGGGAGAGTTTCGTCAGCACGACGGCGTGGTGACGATGTTGATGTTCTACCGACGCAGGGCTTCGCCTAAGCACCGCTACAGTATTATCGAGGTGGACTATGGTGGAGGGGGGCACCGCACATGGCTAAAAGATCAAACAATCAATTGTTGTGTCTCTAGGGTGCCCCCCTGCCCCCGTATATAAAGGAGTAAGGGGGGTGCGGCCGGCCAGGGAGAGGGCGCGCCGGGAGGAGTCCTACTCCCACCAGGAGTAGGACTCCCCCCTTTCCTAGTTGGATTAGGACTAGGGAGGGGGAAAGAGTGGAGGAGAAGAAGGAAGGGGGGCGCCGCCCCCCTCTCCTTGCCCTATTCGGACTGGGGGGGAGGGGCGCACGGCCCAGCCCTAGCCGCCTCTCCTCTCTTCCACCTAGGCCCACTAAGGCCCATTAAGTTGTCGGGGTTCGGTAACCTCCCGAGACTCGAGAAAATCCGATTTCACCGGAACACTTCCGATATCCAAACATAGGCTTCCAATATATCAATCTTCATGTCTCGACCATTTCGAGACTCCTCGTCATGTCTGTGATCATATCCGGGACTCCGAACAACCTTCGGTACATCAAAACATATAAACTCATAATAAAACTGTCATCGAAACGTTAAGCGTGCGGACCCTACGGTTTCGAGAACTATGTAGACATAACCGAAACATGTCTCCGGTTAATAACCAATAGCGGGACCTCGATGCTCATATTGGCTCCCACATATTCTACGAAGATCTTTATCGGTGAGACCGCATAACAACATACGTTGTTCCCTTTGTCATCGGTATGTTACTTGCCCGAGATTCGATCATCGGTATCTCAATACCTAGTTCAATCTCGTTACCGGCAAGTCTCTTTACTCATTCCGTAATACATCATCCCGCAACTAACTCATTAGTTACAATGCTTGCAAGGCTTAAGTGATGTGTATTACCGAGAGGGCCCAGAGATACCTCTCCGACAATCGGAGTGACAAATCCTAATCTCGAAATACACCAACCCAACATGTACCTTCGGAGACACCTGTAGAGCACCTTTATAATCACCCAGTGACGTTGTGACGTTTGGTAGCACACAAAGTGTTCCCCCGGTAAACGGGAGTTGCATAATCTCATAGTCATAGGAACATGTATAAGTCATGAAGAAAGCAATAGCAACATACTAAACGATCGAGTGCTAAGCTAACGGAATGGGTCAAGTCAATCACATCATTCTTCTAATGATGTGATCCCGTTAATCAAATGACAACTCATGTCAATGGTTAGGAAACATAACCATCTTTGATTAACGAGCTAATCAAGTAGAGGCATACTAGTGACACTCTGTTTGTCTATGTATCCACACATGTATTATGTTTCCGGTTAATACAATTCTAGCATGAATAATAAACATTTATCATGATATAAGGAAATAAATAATAACTTTATTATTGCCTCTAGGGCATATTTCCTTCAATGACGCGCCTTTTTTTATCAATTTTTCGTACAACCACATGTGCGAAGTTTGTTTCCACGTCGCCTCCTCCCTTTTTCTCCTTCATTCACATACTGAAAGAGAACATGGGGAGGCATAGCTATGTGGGGCGGAGCACCGAGTTGCACGGCCTAATAAGGAGGTGTTGACTGCCAACAGGCTCATTGGGGAGTACTCATGCTTCCTCTGTGATGGGAAGGGCCTAGGAGGTAGGCCCCACAACTACGTATGCCCCAGCTAAAGGCCCTTGCCCTTGAAGATTAACCCATGAGGCACCTAAGTGAGGGGCTTTCCATCGATTGTCAAAGTTTCTACAGTCGGATGCCTTCAATCGGGAAAATTCCTCCATTTGGTCACACGTACGACTGGTGGGGCCATGACCGAAGGTGGCTCACCAGGCTAGATTAAACCAAATGGTGGATCAAGGCCCAGGAGCCCAACAAGGATAGAAACCGACCTTCAGGCACCTTGTTGTCCAAGACGAGAAGGACGGTAGCCAAGATCGCATCTCCTCCATGTAAAACACTAACCTCCACCGCTTGTATAAGAGGAGCTAAAGGAGCACGTAGGGCATCCAATCTAGAGACAACTCTCGGTAGCAACCCCGTATTCCTTCGCACGAGGTATCCCACCACTGCGAATAACAGGAAGAAGCGGGATGTAGGGTATTACTCTCTGGAGGACCCAACCTGGGTAACTTGTGTGTGTAGACTCCGTCCCGGTACTTCCGATCTCGTCAGGAACCCTACCAAGGGATCTGACGTTTTTTGCACCGTCAGTTTGTGCACGAGGCACGCGGGACACTGGCCAGAGGCCTAACCCGGTGCAGAGATCTAGAGGAGGTCAGAAAATTCACTACAAGCCAAACCTTGGCTTGGGGCAGCTTTTCGACATCTCGACCCCGCCCTACATCGACGACATGCGCTTCGGGACAATCGAGTTCGTCTTCAACAAGCAAGGAGAGCTCGGGGCAATCTTCCTTGGCTCAAACCATATCGCAAGAAGGTACGCGTGAGCTGCCGCCCGAAGGGAGAGGTCTGGAACTTCTTCAACCCACCAGCCCTCCCACGGGACCACGGTGAACATGATCTTTGACACGTCTCCATCGTATCTACTTTCCAAACTCTTTTGCCCTTGTTTTGGACTCTAATTTTCATGATTTGAATGGAACTAACCTGGACTGACGCTGTTTTCAGCAAAATTGCCATGGTCTTATTTTTGTGCAGAAATCAAAGTTCTCAGATTGACCTGAAAATTTGCAGAGAATATTTCTGGAATATATAAAAATACTGGTGGAAAAGATACCAGAGGGGGGCCACAAGCCCTAAGGGCGCGCCCACTGTTGGGGAACGTAGCATGCAATTTCAAAAATTTCCTACGCTCACGCAAGATCTATCTAGGAGATGCATAGCAACGAGAGGGGAAGAGTGTGTCCACGTACCCTCGTAGACCGAAAGCGGAAGCGTTTTACAACGCGGTTGATGTAGTCGAACTTCTTCTTGATCCGACCGATCAAGCACCGAACGTACGACACCTCTGAGTTCTGCACACATTCAGCTCGATGACGTCCCTCGAACTCTTGATCCAGCAATGTGTCGAGGGAGAGTTCCGTCAGCATGACGGAGTGGTGACGGTGATGGTGAAGTGATTCGCGCAGGGCTTCGCCTAAGCACTACGTGAATATGACCGGAGGCGTAAACTGTGGAGGGGGGCGCCGCACACGGCTAACAATGTTTGTTGTGTGTTCTAGCGGTGCCCCTTCATATATATAGGTTGGAGGGGGCAGCCAAGGGGGCGCCCCAAGTAGGAGGAATCCTACTTGTGCGCCTCCCAATTCGGCCTCCCCCTTCCATATTAATCCAGAGGGAAAGGAAGGAGGAGGGAGGAGAGAAGGAAGGGGGAGGCTGAATCCCTCCCCTTTCTTTCTATCTCCCCCTCTTTCCTCCCCCCTTATTTTGGCCTACATGGGGCGCACCAGCCCCCTAGGGGCTGGTCTGTCCCCTTCTTGTCCCATTAGGCCCATGTAGTTGCCGGGGGGATGCCCAGAACCCCTTCCGGTGATCCGACATGTACCCGGTACCCCCGGAACACTTCCGGTGTCCGAATATCATCGTCCTATATATGAATCTTTACCTCTTGACCATTTCGACACTCCTCGTCATGTCCGTGATCTCATCCGGGACTCCGGACAACATTCGGTCACCAAATCATATAACTCATATAATACAAAATCGTCATCGAACGTTAAGCGTGCGGACCCTACGGGTTCGAGAACTATGTAGACATGACCGAGACATCTCTCTGGTCAATAACCAACAGCGGAACCTGGATGCTCATATTGGTTCCCACATATTCTACGAAGATCTTTATCGGTCGTACCGTAATGACAACATACGTTATTCCCTTTGTCATCGACATGTTACTTGCCCGAGATTCGATAGTCGGTATCTTCATACCTAGTTCAATCTCGTTACCGGCAAGTCTCTTTACTCGTTCCGTAATGCATCATCCCGCAACTAACTCATTATTGACATTGCTTGCAAGGCTTATTATGATGTGCATTACCGAGAGGGTTGATGTCTACTACGCAACTTTATTCTTGTAGACTCGTGTTGGGCCTCCAAGCGCACAGTTTTGAAGGACAGTAGCAATTTTCCCTCAAGTGGATGACGTAAGGTTTATCAATCCGTGGGAGGTGTAGGATGAAGATGGTCTCTCTCAAACAACCATGCAACCAAATACAAGAAATCTCTTGTGTCCACAACACACCCAATACAATGGCAAATTGTATAGGTGCACTAGTTCGGCGAAGAGATGGTGATAAAAGTGTAATATTGATGGTAGAAATATATTTTTATAATTTGAATAAATAAAAACAGAAAGGTAGCAAATAGTAAACGAGCACAAAAACGGTATTGCAATGCTTGAAAATGAGGCCTAGGGTCTGTACTTTAGCTAGTGCAACCTCTCAACAATGCTAATATAATTGGATCATATAACCACCCCTCAAAGTGCGATGAAGAATCACTCCAAAGTTCCTATCTAGCGGAGAACATAAGAACAAAATTTTTGTAGGGTATGAAACCACCTCAAAGTTATTCTTTCCGTTCGATCTATTCAAGAGTTCGTACTAAAATAACACAAAGCTATTCTTTTCGTTTGATCTATCCTAGAGTTCGTACAAAAATAACACCAAAGAAAATTCATATTCATAATACTCAATCCAACACAAAGAACTTCAAAGAGTGCCCCAATATTTCTACTGGAGAAACAAAGACAAGAACGTGCATCAACCCCCTATGCATAGATTACCCCAATGACACCTCGGGAATCCGCAAGTTGAGTGCCAAAACATATATCAATTGAATCAATACGATACCCCACTGTCACCATGAGTATTCAATTGCAAGACATATTTCAAGTGTTCTCAAATCCATAAAAGTATTCAATCCGATAACAATGAAATATCAAAGGGAAAAACACAATTCATCACAACAAGATAGAGAGGGGAAAACACCATATGATCCGACTATATTAACAAAGCCCGCGATACATCAAGATCGTGACATATCAAGAACACGAGAGAGAGAGAGAGAGAGAGAGAGAGAGAGAGAGAGATTAAACACATAGCTACTGGTACAAACCCTCAGCCCCGAGGGTGGACTACTCCCTCCTCATCGTGGTGGCCGGTGGGATGATGAAGATGGCCACCGGTGATGATTCCCCCCTCCGGCAGGGTGCCGAAACAGGGTCTAGCTTGGCTTTCGGTGGCTACAAAGCCTTGCGGCGGCGGAACTTCTGATCTAGGTTAACCCCAAGAGTTTATAGAATTTTTGGGAATTTATAGGGTAAAGAGGGGGTGCGGGAGGCCACTTAGGTGGGCACAACCTACCTGGGCGCACCTGGGGGCCCAGGCGTGCCCTGGTGGGTTGTGCCCCCCTCGGGTTACCCCCCAGGTGCTGCTCTGGCCCATCCCGAGTGTTCTGGTCCATAAAAAATCTCCAAATGGACTCTGTTTGATATTGACTTCCTGCAATGTAAAAAACAAGCAAAAACAGCAATTAGCACTGGGCACTGGGTCAATATGTTAGTCCCAAAAAATGATATAAAGTTGCTATAAAATGATTGTAAAACATCCAAGAATGATAATAAAACAGCATGAATACTTCATAAATTATAGATACATTGGATACGTATCAGCATCCCCAAGCTTAATTCGTACTCGTCCTCGAGTAGGTAAATGATAAAAGAAATAATTTATGAAGTGTGAATGCTAGCAAAGTGCACAAGTTTGATCAATGACAATTTCAATCACTTTTCCTAGCATCATAACAACAATTCTTTCTTATAAAACTTCTCATGATAAAGTAGCAACCAATTCACATGTTAAGGTTCAAACAATGAATTATCTTGAAACTCAACAACCTATGTTCTAAGTCACCAAGCAATTGTAATTCAACTTACGCAACAGAGTTTAAGTAAGAGCTCCACATACTCAACCATCATATAGTCTTCTATGATTGCTAACACTCATATCATACACATGAGCAAAACGTTTTAACCAAACACATAGAAAGATAGGGGCTTATGATTTCGCCTCCCAACGTATTCACCTCAAGGGTGATGTCAACAATAATAACCCATGCTACCGTATTCAACTGGACATATGTGCCTAGATCTTTCCTCACCACATGATGCTTGCCAAAGGAGAAAAACAAAAAGGAATAAAGAGAAAAACTTTGACTCTTGCATAAAAGTAAATACATAAAAGTAAAGGATAGGCCCTTCGCAGAGGGAAGCAGAGGTTGCCATGCGCTTATTTGTTTGTATGCTCAACCCCTTAGTGCAAAATAACGTCACGTTATATTGCCCCTTATGATAGCAACCTTTATTATGCAGTCTGTCGCTTTTACTCTTTGCCATCACAAGTTCGTACAACGCTCAATTTTCTCTTACACTAAATGATCTAACACTTTTAGAAGCAATTTTTATTGCCTTATTGCACCGATGACAACTTACTTGAAGGATCTTATTCAATCCTTAGGTAGGTATGGTGGACTCTTGAAAATAAGATTTGGGTTTAAGGGTTTTTGGATGCACAAGTAGTATCTCTACTTGGTGCGCAATTTTTGGCTAGCAAAGATGGGGGGCAAGCACCACATGTTGAAGGACCTATGACAATATAACTTCTATGTGAATATGAACAAACACAAACTATTACGTTGTCTTCCTTGTCCAACGTCAACAATTTTGGCATATAATATTTTGATGGGGCTCACAATCACAAAAGATTTCCAAGATAGTGTATTTGCATGTGAAAGTTCTCTTACTTATACTAATTATTCGTGAATTGCTTGTATGACCAATATTGTGATTGTCAAGCCTCAAATGATTCCACTTTCTAAACCCAATGTGAAGCTACCACTAAGCATGATATAATTTCAACTTCATGATATTCAATTCATTCAACAATTTACTCATAGGATATAAGTGAAGCACAAGAGTAAATGACAAGCTACTCCAAAAAGATATAAGTGAAGATCATGAGCATAATATTTCTTTCTCTCAAATTAATTTAAGTGAAGCAAGAGAGAATTTCTTCAAAAATACTAAAGCACACCATGCTAAAAAAGATATAAGTGAAGCACTAGAGCAATTCCATAGAAAAAAGCTTCCTTGACGGGATGTGAATGCCGCTTACCTAGCCTCCCTGGCAACTATTTGAGGACTCTATTTTACTTAAAAACTTTCAGTTCTAAGTATTTTATTAAAATAGCAAGCAAAACAAAATAAAATGACAATCCAAGAATAGCACACATCATGTGAAGAAGCAAAAACTTAGGCTCAACCGATACTAACCAATAATTATTGAAGAAGAAATGTGGGATGCCTACCGGGGCATCCCCAAGTTTAGATGCTTGAGACCTCTTGAAATACTATCTTGGGATAGCTTGGGCATCCCCAAGATTGAGCTTTTGTGTCTCCTTAATTCTTCTCATATCACGGTTTTCCTAAATCTCAAAAACTTCACCCACACAAAACTCAACAAGAACTCGTGAGATAAGTTAGTATAAACCAATGCAAAAAACTTTATCATTCTCTACTGTAGCAAATCACTAAAATTATTATTCAACATTACATACTAAATGCCTCTGCATATTTAATACTCCTATACTAAAATAGAATCATCAAACAAGCAAACATATGCAAACAATGCAAACATAACAGCAATCTGCCAAAACAGTACAGTCTGTAAAGAATGCAAGAGTATCAATACTTATTCAACTCCAAAAATTCTGAAAAAATGCCACACTGTAGAAAATTTATCAGAGCTTATTTTGCAAAAGGTTTCAACATTATATCACATTATGACTTTTCTAGAGAATTTTGGCAACATCGATAAACCTTCTCTTTTGAAACACCAACATGCTGACTTGCAAAATAAGCATAGTAAAGGCTATCAATGCCACTTTCATTGAAATAAAAGATGCAAAATATTATTCCAAATAACAGAAAGCAAATCCTAATAAAATAAATTGACGCTCCAAGCAAAACACATATCATGCGATGCCTTCGGGGCATCCCCAAGCTTAGTTGCTTGGATCCTCCTTGAATATTACCTTGGGGTGCCTTGGGCATCCCCAAGCTTAGGTCTTGTCACTCCTTATTCTCCATGAGTAGTCAAATAATTAACTAGCCATGGGAGGATTATTTTCATTCAAGATATCAGATCCAATGATTTTATTCAAATAGCAAGTAAAATTGAAAATACGCTCCAAGCAAAACACATATCATGTGACGAATAAAAATATAGCTCCGAGTAAGGTATACTGATAGTTTTGAAGACAAAAGAGGGGATGCCTTCCGGGGGATCCCCAAGCTTAGGCACTTGAGTCTTCCTTTAATATTACCTTGGGGTGCCTTGGGCATCCCCAAGATTAGGGTCTTTCCACTCCTTATTCTCCTCATATCGATATCTCATCCAAAACTTGAAAACTTCAATCACACAAAATTTAGCGGAACTTTGTGAGATAGGTTAGTATGATAAAGAGCAAACCATTTCACTTTGGTACTGTCAAAGACAAGATTCATAATTGTTTCCACACAATTCCTACTGTAGCATATCATTCCCACAATTTATATTGAGCAATATAAGCCATAGAAACTAGGAAACAAGCAAACTATGCATTGAAAACAGAATCAGTCTATAGTGATCTGGATAACTACCATACTTCTGCTACTCCAAAAATTCTAAAAAAATAGGACCACGTGAGAAATTTGTATATTAATCTTCTGCAAAAATAATCGACTCAAAAGCACTCTTCTGTTAAAAATGAGAGTTATTTTTGTGAGCGCAAAAGTTTTTGTTTTTCAGCAAGATCAAATCAACTATCACCCAACATGATCCCAAAGGCTTTACTTGGCACTTTATTGAAAAAAGCAATAAAACATGATGAATACAGTAGCATAATCATGCGAACACACAAAACAGTAGGTAAAATTGTTGGGTTGTCTGCCAACAAGCGCTTTCCTTTAATGCCTTTTAGCTAGGCATGATGATTTCAATGATGCTCGCATAAAAGATAAGAATTGAAACATAAACAGAGCATCATAAATCACATGACAAGCACTTTTAAGTCTAACCCACTTCCTATGTATAGGGATTTTGTGAGCAAACAACTTATGGGAACAAGAATCAACTAGCATAGGAAGATAAAACAAGCATAACTTCAAAACTTTCAACAAATAGAGAGGAAACTTGATATTATTGCATTTCCTACAAGCATATGTTCCTCCATCATAATAATTTTCAATAGCATCATGAATGAATTCAACAATATAACTATCACATAAAGCATTATTTTCATGACCCACAAGCATAGAAATTTTACTACTCTCCACGTAAGCAAATTTATTCTCGTGACTAGTAGTGGGAGTAAACTCAACAAAGTAACTATCATGGGATTGAAAATTAAAATCATGATGACAAGTTTCATGGTTATCATTATTCTTTATAGCATACATGTCATCACAATAATCATCATAGATAGAAACTTCATTGTCAAAATCAATTGGAATATCTTCCAAGATAGTGGAATCATCATTAAACAAAGTCATGACTTCTCCATATCCACTTTCATCAATATAATCATCATAAATAGGAGGCATGCTTTCATCATAATAAATTTTCTCTTCAAAACTTGGGGGCGTAAAAATATTATCTTCATAAAACATAGCATCCCCAAGCTTATGGCTTTGCATATTATTAGCATCTTGGATATTCAAAGAATTCATACTAATAACATTGCAATCAAGATCATCATTCAAATATTTTGTGCCAAACAATTTATTGACTTATTCTTCTAACAATCGAGCTCGGGACGAAGTCCTGAGCTAGCACGCCGCCGCCGCCGTCCCGCACCGGGACTCCGCCGCCGCCTTGCTTTGCCCCTCCACCACGCCTCGCCTCCCCTTAATAAATACCGAGACCTCGACCCCGACCTCCTCTCTCTCTCCCGCATCTCGCCTTGCCCGCACCGCCGCCGCTGCCAGATTTGCCGCCCATAGCCCATGCTCGCTCGCTGCCGCCCGCCGCTTCTGTCGCCGCTTGCCGCCCGCACCCGCCGCATCGCCTAAGCGCCCGCCAGCGCCGCCAGCGCCCGCCCCACACACACCGCCGCCCGCGCCTCGCGGAGCAGCGGCGCCATTGCTCCATCTTGCCGGAGTTCGTCCTCGCCGCCGTCGGTTTTCTCGTGAAAACCGCCAAACCGCCGTGAACCGGTATAACCGCCGCCCAATTCGGTTTTCGTCGGTTTTTCCCTTTAAATTCGGTTTTCTTTTTAGTTAGTTTTAATTTGCGAACTTTTTCTGGTTAGGTCTACGCAGCAAAGGTTTTCGTTCGTTAGCGTTTTGTAACGAACGCTCGTTCTCTAGGTTTTTCTTTTTCTGTTTTAATTTCGGTCAGGGACCCATCCGTGAATATTTTATTTACAGATTAGTCCCTGATCTTCAATCTATCACAACTTTTCAACCGTTTGTCCAAATCCAACGAAACCAACGCTCACTTCTTCGTTATGACCTCCTCTAACCAGTTAAACAACTTAAACATGTTTTTGAATGTTTTAAAATTTGAATTCAAATAGTTTTGTATTTGAACTTCGTTTGATCGTAACTTGAGTTTTATAACTCCGTTTGAGTTGATTCTTTTTGGAAATTAAAGCTCTTGAACTAAACTTTCTGATAAGGCCAAATTCACTTAATTTTGGTACTGTTAGAAATTGCTTTATGTTGCAAAAGTTATTTTCTTGGTTTTGATGTTTTCCAAATTGTCTTCTTCGTTCTTTCCGATCTTTTGAGTGATTGCTTATGTGTGGTTACTATTGCTTACTTGCGATAGATTGACCGGAGTGTGACGAGTAGAACTATCAGGAGTTATGAGTGCGAATCATCTTCATCAACAGTACGAGGCAAGTTCACACTTTGATCATATCCCTTTCATACCCAGTTTTTGTGCATTAGTTTCAACCCTCAAACATTGCATGAGTAGGATTGATAACATGTGGGTATTGGGAAGTAGTTGATGGGGTAGGAACCTATTGTCCTGCATTCAAACCTTGGGAGTTACTTCTACGTTATGCTTATACTGCTTAGCTATGCTCGTAGACGTGGATTGGCTGAGTGTATCCACGACAGATGTGAGAGTTATCATTAAGGGTTAACTTAAGGTGGCTACTTCAATACACATCTGGGTGGATTGGTTGGGGCACCCTGGAGCACCCAGTGGTTTGCCCGGGCACCTGGAGAACCCAGTGCTTGCCCAAGGGGATCCCGGAGGACCCGTGTGATCACCCTATGGAATGCCACCCAGGTTCAAAGGGATCATAACAATATTCACGCTAGAAACTTCCATGTGCAGCCACAAGCTATTATGGGCTCTAGCATAGTTGAGTATGTTGCATGACCTCTTCCAGTGGTAGGCTAGCAGATGTAGGGGATGTAGGTTGGTACTGTCTACCTAGGGTTAGAGTTAATGCTTCTGAAAGACTGTGTCTCGGCCATCCGTTTCTCAAACACCATGTAGTGCGAGAAACTCAACGGAGGAGATCGAATCTTGTGGGGAAAAGTGCGCAAACCTCTGCAGTGTACAAACTAATCATGATTAGCCGTGTCCCCGGTTATGGACATCTTGAGTATCTGGTACTTGGATTATCATGTTGATCTCAACACTCTATTTAATGAGTTTGATTGGGTTAATGATTATTATTTTGGGACTGAGTTGGAGGAACCTTCTCAATGTTTTCAACAAACTTTGTAGTTAAATAAAATATATTCCTTTGATGTAGGAAAAATTGGCTTTTCGCAAAAACATGTTAACCATAGAGTCTCCACTAGCCAAATATGCATTTAGTGATAGCCTTTATTCATAATTGCTCTATGGTGTGAATTTGCCAGTACATTCAATGTACTGACCCTTTGTGGCTGCAA
Organism: Aegilops longissima; assembly: GCA_021605205.1. NCBI lineage: Eukaryota > Viridiplantae > Streptophyta > Magnoliopsida > Poales > Poaceae > Aegilops > Aegilops longissima. The sequence goes on from CM038681.1 coordinate 415,644,504, forward strand.
CGTCTCATGTTGCAGGAATCTTACGACGAGTAAGTGATATGTTAGGGTTACGATTTCTACACTCAACTTTGTCGTTGGTGTTGATAGGAATCCACAACCTTGTTGTTGCTTCCGGTATATGGATTGTGGTAATAGTATTTACGTTACTTTATACATGTGATTTACCTCTGTTATAAATCCTCGAGTACTGTGTGTGTCAGCATACCGATCCAGGGATGACACTTAAGCACAGAGACTTGACCGTCTGAGGTCGGGTCGTTACAGTTCCCCCCTTGGGGCACCCCCTAGGTGCTGCTCTGGCCCATCCCGAGTGTTCTGGTCCATAAAATATCTCCAAAAAGTTTCGCGGTGTTTGGACTCCGTTTGATATTGATTTCCTGCGATGTAAAAAACAAGCAAAAAAAACAACTGGCACTGGGCACTGGTTCAATAGGTTAGCCCCAAAAAATGATATAAAGTTGCTACGAAATGATTGTAAAACATCCAAGAATGATAATAAAACAGCATGGATACTTCATAAATTATAGATACGTTGGAGACGTATCAGGGACCACCTAGATAGTTGTGCTGGTTGTGTTTTCAGGGAACGAACTGTTGAACAAGCCGAAGAACTGTTGAATAATATATTGAGTAATGATATTGATTGGACTCTTCCTGAGCCACCTCCTAAGCCAACTCCGAAGAAGAGCGGTATTCTATTTCTCAGTCCTAAAGATATGAAAGAGGCAAAGAAATCTATGAAAGAAAAAGGTATTAAAGCCGAAGATGTTAATAATTTACCACCTATTGAAGAAATACATGGTCTTAATACCCAGACACACGTAGTAGAGGTAAACTCTCTCTATAGATTTGATGAAGGTGATATTCCTTATAATAAATCTGCTAGCCAATGCTTGGATGAATTTGATAACTTTATTGTTAAACAAGAAAATTTCAATGCATATGTTAGTAGACAATTGGAATGAAATGCTTATATGATTAAACGTTTGGCTGATTATATCTTTAGAACTGTTAATGATCTCAAGGTTGTTTGTAAACATGTTTCCATGGTAAAAACTCAAGTATAACAAGTTCTTAAGGCACAAAAAGATTTGCTTAATGAGATGAATAATAAAAACAATGATCATGTTGTTAGAGTTATGACTGGAGGTGGTAAAATGACTCAGGAACCTTTGTATCCTGAGGGCCGTCCTAAGAGAATTGAGTAAGATTCTAAGAGAATTAATACTGATGCACCTAGTCCATCTAAAAAGAAAAAGATTGTTGATAGGACTTTGCATGCTTCTAGCGAACCTATTATAGACACACCTAAGAATCCAAATGATATTTATATTTTTTGATGCTAAAGCACAATCTGGTGATGAAAATGAGCCTAGTAATAATGATAATGATCATGTCCATGTTGATGCTCAACCTAGTAATGATAATGATGTGGAGATAGAACCCGCCGTTGATCTTGATAACCCACAACCTAAGAATAAAATATATGATGAGAGAGACTTTATTGCTAGGAGACATGGTAACGAAAGAGAACCATGGGTTCAGAAACCCATGCCTTTTCCTCCTAAAGCTTCAAAGAATAAGGATGATGAAGAATTTGAGCATTTTGTTGAAATGCTTAGACCTGTCTTTTTGCGCTTACGTTTGACTGATATTTTGAAAATGTCTCCTTATGCTAACTATATGAAAGATGTTGTTACTAATAAAAGAAAGATATCAGAAGCTGAAATTTCGACTATGCTTGCTAATTATACATTTAAGGGTGGAATACCAAAGAAACTAGGAGATCTAGGAATACCGACTACACCATGCTCCATTAAAAGAAACTATGTTAAAACTGCTTTATGTGATCTAGGAGCCGATGCTAGTGTTATGCCTTTCTCTTTATATTGTAGACTTGATTTTAATAAGTTGACACTCACTGAAATCTCTTTACAAATGGCTGATAAATCAAATGCTATACCCATCGGTATTTGTGAGGATGTGCCTGTCGTAGTTGCAAATGTTACTATCTTAACAGACTTTGTTATTCTTGATATACCCGAGGACGACAGTATGTCGATCGTCCTTGATAGACACTTTTTTAATACTGCAGGGGCTGTTATTGATTGGAATAAAGGCAATGCCATTTTTCATGTTAATGGTAATGAGCATACAGTACACTTTCCAAAGGAACAACCTCAAGTGAATAGTATCAATTCCATTGGAAAAATTTCAACAATTACTATTGGAGGTTTTGAATTCCCTATTCCTACTGTCAAAAAGAAATATGATATTCTTATTGTTGCGGATATGCATATCCTCGTTGAGGTAACCTAGTGCTATACAAAGATTCTCTGGTTTCGTGTCATTCGGAAGAAGTTTGTTAATAAGACTTCATCAACCTTGTTAATGGATTCCTTTTGACGAGCATGAGATGGATGAATTTAGTAAACACAACCTTCTATACCCACCTTTTACTTTCTATTATATAGATTTAATAAAGTAGAAATGCTATTATTTTACTATTTTCTAAATTATCTGTGCAATAAAAAATGACCAGAAAATAAAAGTTCTCCAAATTCCCTAAAAATTTAGTATGGATTTTTATGCATTATTTAAGAATTTTTGGCACTGAACACACCCCAGGGGGGTGCACCTGTGAGCCACAAGCTCACAGGGCACGTCCACCCCCCTAGGTGCGCCTAAGGTGGCTTGTGGGGCCCATGTAGGCCCCCTCACTTATTCCAGCCACCCATCCACTTCGTCTTCCTCCAGAAAAAAAATCACACCATTGCTCAAACCTGTGTTCTTGCTCATCTTGCTGCCATTTTCAATCTCCTTGCTTGGAGCTCTGTTTTCGAAACTATTTTGGGGGATTGTTCATCGGTATGTGACTCCTCCGTTGGTCCAATTAGTTTTTCTATAGTGCTTTATATATTGCAAATTTTTGCTGCTGTGGTGACCATGTTTTTGAGCTTGCATGTCAAATTTATATGGTCTAAAGTAGTTTTTTTTTGCATGATATAGCCTCTAAACACTTGTAGGAGTAGTTGCTATCAATTTTATTGAGTTTCGTTCACTTTTATTTTGAGTCACTAAAAGTTCCAGAAATTTTTCAAAGAAAAAGAGAACCATGAGGAGGTGGTTTAGGGGCTCATCTAGTCGAGATTCAGAGGAAACTCCAAAGAAAAAGCCCGAATAAAATCTTCCACGTGCGGCGGAAGTTCGACCGTGTTAATGGCCAAGTGATACATTCTTGAAGGAGGCAGGAATTTACAAGATTTCTATTATTTGGCGGTCAAGGCCGACATCATTCCCTTCCTCCAATACCTCTTACTCACTAATACCTTCGTGCAAAAATTTTGCTTTCATTCTAGGAAGGAACCTCCCATGGTAGAATTGTTTTCACTTGTATGATGGGCCTAAGGAAATGACATTATATGATTTTTGCAATGTATGCAAAATACCCTATGAGGGTAGCATCAGTGAGCCACGTCCTAGGGACATGGCAGATTTCATCTCTAACACTACTGTGGGGGAAGAGAGTGGGGTGTCAGAAGCTAGAGTAGCTAGTTTACATTTTTCCCGTTTTACGTTACTATGCATTATTTGTCGGGATATGTCCGACTGGTTGAGGGGAGAGTCGAACTCTTAGTTCACCTACCTTGCTATTTTGCGCCATGCCTTATATGCTGATAGAACCTTTAGTTTGGGCGCTATAGTTGCTCGGCGGTTACACACAAACCGTTCGAAGGGTAGTATTTTTGGAGGTGTCTATGCTTCCCACCTTGCTAAATATTTTGAGATACCTATTAGGCATGATGAGAAGGAGGAGATGTTGCTACCCACTAAATATTTAGATTATGCTAGCATGGTAGCACATGATTTATTAACAATGATAAGCAAAAGCGACTCCAGTACAACCTGGTATTCAGTCAGGGTACGTGTGAGATTATTACCTTGCTTGCACCTTATTTGTTCAACATTTATTCAAGCGGGTACATTATTATGCCTGAGGACATTTATGCATACTGGAGCTTAACACAACCCCCAGTGCCTGAGCCAGCACCAGCACCTGAGCCATATCAGGAGCCTGTTTATCAGTGGGAGCCACAGGAGCTCGCCAACTAGTGGAACCTCAGGACCCTCCGCAGTATCCAGAAGAGGGTTACTTCAAGCCATGGCCATACACCCACTTTGGCCAAAATACTAAGCTTTGGGGACTACGTGTCTCACCGTTGTTACATTCATGCATCACACATTCATTCCAGTTGTCGGTGTTCATCCTTTTTCATTGTATATCCATGTTAGTTTATTTTTCTTGCTTTCTTCTTGTGTGTTTGAAAAACTCTCATAAAACCCAAAAATATTTATTGCTTATTTTTAGTTTTTCTTTCTAGTTTAATTAGTTGTAGTATTAAAAGAAAACCCCAAAAGATTTCTTGTTCTTCTTTTACTTGTTGAGAGCTTTCCCGTGTAAATAGTTTTTCTCGTTTTCGTTTTGCTTTCTTAAAAAAACAAAAACTCCAAAAATATTTCAGTGTGTTTCTTTGAAATTCTTTTCTTTTCTTTGGGTTGTAAGGAGAAGACCACGATGAAAATGTTGAGTAGCTCTCATATGCATTATTGTTGATCTAACAAAGAGCCCATATTGCCTTGTCTTGTCCTTTGAATAAATGTTTGCAGATGTCAGCGTTCTGGGAACGGGGGTCCCCAGACTTGCCTGCGTGCGGCCCACGGCGTGGCTCTGCGAGCGGGCCCGTATGGCCCATCTTCACCAGCAAGCTTTCAAGACCCTCGCGAGGGGCCAAGCCTTGCGAGGTGGACGACACAAGACCTCCTCGGGAGCGGCCTCACCAGGTTGGCTCGCGAGGGGTGGAGAGATCAAGGCAGTGATGTGAGCCATGACGATCGAGATCAGGCGGGCGCCAGGCGGGCGCCAGCGCGCACAGTGTCCTTGTTTCCTCTTTGGTGCTAAGGAGGCAAGCGCAGGCGAGGAGTACAAAGGCGTCAAGCTAAGGTTTCCCTATCGGTGCAACGAGACCAAGACCAGCAGGACGGCTTGAAGGAGGTCACCGTGGAGCCCAAGACCGCGTCAGCACCAGAGCCTTTAGCAGGAGAAGACTACTTTTGTCAGGATAAGCTGTACTAGCTATCCCCTTTCAAATTGGCCATTGTGGGATCCCTTCCCGCTCAATATTTGGGAAGAGGACTAGGGCCTCTATAAATAGGACTAGCCACCACGGTAGGAGGGGATCGGATCCACACACCTTCAAGTTCACCAAGCACAAGAACACCTCGCCTCAGGAGGCTGTTCTTCCCCTTGTACTGTTTATCCTCAGCCCAAGAGGCAATCCACCACCACCACACTGGAGTAGGGTATTACACCACAACGGTGGCCCGAACCAGTATAAATCTTGTGTCCCTTGTGTTGCGAGTTCGTCGAGCTTGCCCCAGAGTTCAAACCTTAAGGGTTTTCCCGGAACCCGAGATCCGACATTTGGCGCGCCAGGTAGGGGTGCGCCGGAGTTTTCCTTCCGTTGATCTGATCCACGCTTCCACCATGCTCTGCCCCCATGGCGAGTGCAGCGCTTCCTGCTTCGGCAACCGATGCCGGCGACGGGGCCAGGGGGCTCCGAGCCCTTGCTCACGCCTTGTGGCGAGTGCAATGGCCATCCAAGTTCAAGCCGGAGATGCCGCCGCGCTACGACGGCGTGGCAGATCCAGCGGCCTTCCTGCTAGCGTACGAGGAAGCCGTCCTCTAGGCCGAAGGCGATGACAAGGTCATGGCCAACTGGCTCCCCATGGCCCTGACTGGTGTGCCGCGCGCCTGGCTGCTCAACCTCCCGGGTCCACAGTGGCATCTTAGGAGGAGCTGCGCGATCTCTTTGTCGTGTGCTTCGTGGCACCGGAACCCCACGCGGTCGCGGCCCTCCTCGATGGCTCGCAAGCACCGCCCTCGGACCGCCACATCAAGTCGTTCCTTCGCCAGATCGGCGCCGCTTCCAAGCGCCCGGGGGCTCCACTGGGCTGGGCTGCGCCCGAGACCGACCTCACCTTCGACTCAGGGGATCATCCCGTCTCCACCGCCAGCTCGGGTATGCTCCCAATGCTTTGCACTCCCACCATCTACAACGTGGCCATCACCAAGACCCTCATCGACGGCGGTGCCAGCGCTCAACGACGCGACTGAACTGGTGAAGTCCTGCGAGGCCTGCCAGTTCCACGCCAAGCAGATTCATTAGCCGGCTCAGGGCCTCCAGACCATCCCACTCACATGGCAGTTCGCAGTTTGGGGGCTGGACATCCTAGGCCCGTTCCCTCGAGCGACAGGGGGCTACCGATACCTCTATGTTGCCATCGACAAGTTCACCAAGCGGGCGGAGGTGGAAGCCGTCCATACCATCCCAGCCGGCTCTGCGGTCAAGTTCATCAAGGGTCTCGTGAGCCGTTTCGGGGTCCCCAACCACATCATCATCGACAATGGCTCGTAGTTCACCGGTAATCTCTTCAAAACATATTGTGCTAACCTTGGAACGCAGATCTGCTACATGCTACATCTCCAACGTATCTATAATTTATGAAGTATTCATGCTATTATATTATCCATCTTAGATGTTTTATATGCATTTATATTCTATTTTATATGATTTTTGGGACTAACCTATTAACCTAGAGCCCAGTGCCAGTTTCTGTTTTTTCCTTGTTTTTGAGTTCTACAGAAAAGGAATATCAAGCGGAGTCCAATTGACGTGCTAATTTTTGTTGTTTTTTATGGACCAAAAGAAGCCCCTGGAGCAAAAGAGTTGGGCCAGAAAAGTCCCGGGTTGTCCATGAGGGTAGGGGGCTCGCCCACCCCCCTGGGCGTGGGCCCCTGCCTCGTGGACGACTCGGAGACCCCCCCTGACGTGAAACCAACGCCAAAAATTCCTATAAATACAGAAACCCCCAAAAATTAACCTAGATGGGAAGTTCCGCCGCCACAAGCCTCTGTAGCCACGAGAAATCAATCTAGGCCCTCTCTGGCACCCTGCTGGAGGGGGCCATCATCACCGGAGGCCATGGAGGAGGATGGAGGGGCCATCATCGCCATGAAGGCCAAGGACCAGAGGGAGAACCTCTCCCAATCTAGGGGGAGGCCATGGAGGAGGAAGCACAAGGGGTAGAACCTCTCCTCCTCTCTCTCGGTGGCACCAGAGTGCCATCGGGAGGGGAATCATCGCCGTGGTGATCGCCTTAATCAACATCACCATCATCATCACCATCCTCATATATTTTACGCGGTCCACTCTCCCGCACCCGCTGTAATCCCTACTTGAACATGGTGCTTTATGCCACATATTATGATCCAATGATGTGTTGCCATCTTATGATGTTTTGAGTAGATATCCTTTGTCTTTGGGTTGATTGATGATCTAGATTGGTATGAGTTGTACGTTTTATTTTGGTGCTGTCCTATTGTGCCCTCCGTGTCGCGCAAGCGTGAGGGATTCCCGCTGTAAGGTGTTGCAATACATTCATTATTTGCTTATAGTGGGTTGGTGAGTGACTGAAACACAAACCCGAGTAAGGGGGTTGTTGCATATGGGAATAAACAGGACTTGATGCTTTAATGCTATGGTTGGGTTTTATCTTAATGATCTTTAGTAGTTGCGGATGCTTGCTAGAGTTCCAATGATAAGTGCATATGATCCAAGAAGAGAAAGTATGTTAGCTTATGCCTCTCCCTCATATCAAATTGCAATGACGACTATCGGTCTTGTTAACAATTGCCTAGGACAATTCCGCACACCGGTCCATCATTATTCCACACTCGCTATTTATAATATTTAGTAGTATATTCTAACTTTATGATAGCAGTGACTACTTTTATATTTTAGCTCTCCGATATCATGCAAAGTTATCCTCTTCATATCCACGACATAGTTTTATTTCTCGTTTCTAGTTGGAAGCAAACGTTCGGTGTACGTAGAGTCGTATCAGTGGCAGATAGGGCTTGAGAGAATATTGATCTTACCTTTAGCTCCTTGTGGGTTTGACACTCCATACTTATCACTTCCACCTTTGGAAATTGCTACGATGATTCCCTACACTTGGGGATTATCAAGCTCTTTTCTGGCGCCGTTGCCGGGGAGCAATAGCGTGGGGTTGATATTCTCGTGTGTGCTTGTTTGCTTTATTCACTAAGTAGATTTTGTTTTTCCTTTTTGTTTCTGTTTAGTTGTGGGTGAAACATACAAAAAAAAATGAAAATACAAAAAAAATTACTTGCCTTTCATGCCTAAAAAGTTTTTCAAAAAGAGAAGTGATTGGAAAGTTATGCATTGAAGAAGTGAGGGTCGACCTTGAGCACTTGTGTTCGTGCTCACGAAAACATTGTAGAATTTTTCATGGAAGTTTCTCTGTAAATAATTATCCCCTTGTGAATATCCATTGTTTTATAAAAATAATGTGCCAAGCTTTGGTTTTAGGATGATTAGGTTGCTTGTTTACTATGTGCAGAACAAAAACAGAAACTTTGGCTGTAGTGCATGAATTTAAATTTTTTACTGGAAGGTCAAATGGGTCTGAAACTTTTTGCAAATTACTTCTGTTCAAATTGTTAAAATTTTCAAATTTGTTTCATAATTTTAGGAGTTACATAAGTTTACTAAACTTCTTGATTACTACAGACTGTCCTGTTTTTGACGGATCCTATTTTTCGCGTGTTGTTTACTTATTTTGATGAATCTATGGCTAGTGTCGGGGGGTATGAACCATAGAGAAGTTGGAATACAGTAGGTTTAACACCAATATAAATAAAGAATGAGTTCATTACAGTACCTCAAAGTGGTAGTTTGCTTTATTACACTAACGGATCTTACAAAATTTTTGTTAAAGTTTTGTGTGGATGAAGTGTTCGAAGATCGAGGAACTATCAATATGAGAAGAACAAAGATACGCAAGAGTTCAAGCTTGGGGATGACCAAGGCACCCCAAGTAAGTATTTCAAAGGATACTCAAGCATCTAAGCTTGGTGATGCCCCAGTTGGCATCCCATCTTTCTTCTTCAACAAATATCGGTATACCTCGGTTTTTGTTTTGTTCACATGATTTGTGTCCTTTGTGTTTTTTGTTTTTCCTTTAAGAACCAAGCTAGTATGAGATAGCCCTTCATTGATATAATACTTCATGTGCTTCACTTATATCTTTTAAGTATGATCTTATGGAATTGCTCTTTGAGCTTCACTTAAATCTTTTGAGTGTGGTTTTATAGAATGCTTCGTGTGCTTCACTTATATATTTTGAGCTTGGATATTTGCTAGTCGATATTAATCCTAGAATACTCCATGAACTTCACTTATACCTTTTGGAGTATTAATAATACTATCATCTAAAGTGGTTTTGGAAGAGTGTCAACTTTAGGAATTAGTGACCTCACTATTCCGATTGAGAAGAATTTTGCTTATGTGGAGAGTAGAAAAATTTCTATGCTTGTAGATCATGAAAAGAATGCTTATTGTGATGGTTATATTGTTAAATTAATTCATGATGCTACTGTAAGTTATTATGAGGGAGGAATATATGTTTGTAGGAGTTGCAATAATATCAAGTTTCCTCCCTATGTGCTTAAAGTTTTGAAGTTATACTTGTTTTGCCTTCCTATGCTAGTTGATTCTTGTTCCTATAAATTATGTGCTTACAAAAATCCCTAGGCATAGTAAGTGGGTTAGATTTAAATGTGATAGTCATATTCTTCATGATGCTCTCTTTATGTTTGAATTCTTATCTTTTATGGGAGCATCATTGAAATCATCATGCCTAGCTAAAAGGCATTAAAGAAAAGCGCTTGTTGGGAGACAACCCAATATTTACCCTTACTGTTTTGTGTGTTTACATGATTAATATACTGTAGTAATCATTCTTTATAGCTTTTGTTTCAATAAAGTGCCAAATAAGACCTTTGGGAAGACTTGGGTGAAAGTTAATGTGATCTTGCTGTAAAAAAACAGAAACTTTGCGCTCACGAGATTAGCTGTCATTTTTTTACATAAGAGTGATTTTGAGTTGATTATTTTTGTAGAAGATTAATAGACAAATTCCTCACGTCCACCAATTTATTTCATAATTTTTGGAGTAGGATAAGTATGGTTGTTGTTCAGATCATTACATACTTTTCTGTTTCTGACAGATTCTGTTTTCATTGCATAGTTTGCTTGTTTTCTAGTTTCTATGGCTTATATTTCTCAATATAAATTGTAGAAATGATATGTTACAGTAGACATTGTGTGGGAACAATTATGAACCTTGTTTAGATAGTACCAAAGTGGATGGTTTACTCTTTATCATACTAACCTATCTCACGAAGTTTTGTTAAGTTTTGTGTGATTGAAGTTTTCAAGCTTTGGGTGAGATATCGATATGAGGAGAATAAGGAGTGGAAAGACCCTAATCTTGGGGATGCCCAAGGCACCCCAAGGTAATATTCAAGGAAGACTCAAGCGCCTAAGCTTGGGGATGCCCCGGAAGGCATCCCCTCTTTCGTCTTCAAAACTATCGGTATACCTTACTCGGAGCTATATTTTTATTCGTCACATGATATGTGTTTTGCTTGGAGCGTATTTTCAATTTTACTTGCTGTTTGAATAAAATCATTGGATCTGAAATCGTAAATGAAAGGAATCCTCCCATGTCTAGTTAATTATTTGACTACTCAGTGTTCTTCACTCATATCTTTTGGAGTAGTTTGTCATTTACTCATGTGCTTCACGTATATCCTATGAGTAAATGGTTGAATGAATTGAATGTCATAAATCTGAATTTATATATGTTTCATATGCTTATAACATGGGGAGTAATTACTTCACACATAATAAGTATAGGTAGTAAACTTATTGAAGGTTAGCAAACTCAGAATTGGTCACTTGAACAATTCATGAAAGAATATTGAAGGAAGAGAGATTTCACATATAAATATACTATCTTGGACATCTTTTGTAATTGTGAGCACTCATTAAAATATGACATGCTAAAAGGTTGATGTTGGATAAGGACATCAACGCAATGGGTTATGTTTTCTTATATCCGAAATAAAATATATTTTCATGTATCATCCAACATGCTGAGCTTGCCTTTCCCCCTTATGCTAGCCAAATTCTTTGCACCAAGTAGAGATACTACTTGTGCTTCCAAATATCCCTTAAACTAGTTTTGCCATGAGAGTCCACCATACCTACCTATGGATTGAGTAAGATCCTTCAAGTAAGTTGTCATCGGTGCATGCAATAAATATTGATCTCTAAATATGTATGATCTATTAGTGTGAAGAAAATAAGCTTTATACGAACTTGTGATAGGGAAGAAATAAAAGCGACGGACTGCATAATAAAGGTCTCTATCACAAGAGGCAATATAAAGTGACATTCTTTTGCATTAAGATTTTGTGCATCCAACCTTAAAAGCACATGACAACCTATGCTTCCCTCTGCGAGGGGCCTATCTTTTACTTTTATCTTCTACCTTATGCAAGAGTCATGGTGATCTTCACCTTTTCTTTTTACATTTTATCCTTTGGAAAGCACATTGTGTTGGAAAGATCCTGATATATATATATATATATATATATATATATATATATATATATATATATATATATATCCAATTGGATGTAAGTTATCATGAACTATTATTGTTGACATTACCCTTGAGGTAAAAGGTTGGGAGGCGAATCTATAAGCCCCTATCTTTCTCTGTGTCCGATTAAAACTTTGAACCCATAAATATCACGTGAGTGTTAGCAATTGCGAAAGATTAAATGATAGTTGAGTATGTGGAGTTTGCTAAATCAAAGGTCTGACATAGACCCTTCCTGAAAATAAGATGAATTGCAATTGTTTCATGACTAAGAGCACTGTTTCTTAGTTTTCAAGAAAGTTTATGATCTATACTTTAACATGTGAATAGCTTGTTACTTGATCATGAAAAGTTTATGAGATGAGCTACTGTTATGACATATAATGATGCTAGAAAAGGTGATTGAAATTATCATTGATCAAACTTGTGCACCTGCTAGCATTCACACTTCATAAATTATTTCTTTTATCATTTACCTACTCGAGGACGAGCAGGAATTAAGCTTGGGGATGCTGATACGTCTCCAACGTATCTATAATTTATGAAGTATTCATGCTATTATATTATCCATATTAGATGTTTTATATGCATTTATATGCCATTTTATATGATTTTTTGGACTAACCTATTAACCTAGAGCCCAGTGCCAGTTTTTGTTTTTCCTTGTTTTTGAGTTTTACAGAAAAGGAATATCAAACGGAGTCCAATTGACGTGACAAATTTTGTTGATTTTTTATGGACCAAAAGAAGCCCCTGGAGCAAAAGAGTTGGGCCAGAAAAGTCCCGGGTTGTCCACGAGGGTAGGGGGCTCGCCCACCCCCCTGGGCGTGGGCCCCTGCCTCGTGGACGACTCGGAGACCCCCCTGACGTGAAACCAACGCCAAAAATTCCTATAAATACGGAAACCCCCAAAAATTAACCTAGATGGGAAGTTCCGCCGCCACAAGCCTCTGTAGCCACGAGAAATCAATCTAGGCCCTCTCTGGCACCCTACTAGAGGGGGCCATCATCACCAGAGGCCATGGAGGAGGATCCCGGAGGGGCCATCATCGCCATGAAGGCCAAGGACCAGAGGGAGAACCTCTCCCCATCTAGGGGAGGCCATGGAGGAGGAAGCACAAGGGGTAGAACCTCTCCTCCTCTCTCTCGGTGGCACCAGAGTGCCATCGGGAGGGGAATCATCGTCGCGGTGATCGCCTTAATCAACATCACCATCATCATCACCATCCTCATATATTTTACGCGGTCCACTCTCCCGCACCCCGCTGTAATCCCTACTTGAACATGGTGCTTTATGCCACATATTATGATCCAATGATGTGTTGCCATCTTATGATGTTTTGAGTAGATATCCTTTGTCTTTGGGTTGATTGATGATCTAGATTGGTACGAGTTGTATATTTATTTAGGTGTTGTCCTATTGTGCCCTCCGTGTCGCACAAGCGTGAGGGATTCCCGCTGTAGGGTGTTGCAATACGTTCGTGATTCGCTTATAGTGACTGAAACACAAACCCGAGTAAGGGGGTTGTTGCGTATGGGAATAAAGAGGACTTGATGATTTAATGCTATGGTTGGGTTTTACCTTAATGATCTTTAGTAGTTGCGGATGCTTGCTAGAGTTCCAATCATAAGTGCATATGATCCAAGAAGAGAAAGTATGTTAGCTTATGCCTCTCCCTCATATCAAATTGCAATGACGACTATCGGTCTTGTTAACAATTGCCTAGGACAATTCCGCACACCGGTCCATCATTATTCCACACTCGCTATTTATAATATTTAGTAGTATATTCTAACTTTGTGATAGCAGTGACTACTTTTATATTTTAGCTCTCCTATATCATGCAAAGTTATCCTCTTCATACCCACAACATAGTTTTATTTCTCGTTTCTAGTTGGAAGCAAACGTTCGGTGTACGTAGATTCGTATCAGTGGCAGATAGGGCTTGAGAGAATATTGATCTTACCTTTAGCTCCTTGTGGGTTCAACACTCCATACTTATCACTTCCACCTTTGGAAATTGCTACGATGATTCCCTACAGTTGGGGATTATCACTACGCTTCGGTGGCACACCCCCGGAGCAGTGGACAGGCCGAACGCGCCAACATAGAGGTCCTGAGGGACCTAATGACCAGGACCTTCAAGAAGAAGCTCGAGGACTGCGGCAGGGGCTGGTATGACGAGCTCAAGTCTCTGTTGTGGTCCATCCGCACCACCGCCACCAAGCCAATGGGCGAGACCTCGTTCTTCCTTCTCTACGGAGCAGAAGCGGTCCTCCCTCACGAGGTCAAGCATCTCTCTGCACGGGTCCTGGCATTTGATGAAACAAGCAGGAGGCCAAGCGGGGGGTGGACCTCGTGCTGGGGGAGGAACGCCGCCGCGAAGCTGCACTACGGGCGGCAAGGTATTTATAACCCACAAGTATAGGGGGTCAATTGTAGCCTCTTTCGATAAGTAAGAGTGTCGAACCCAACGAGGAGCTAAAGGTAGAACAAATACTCCCTCAAGTTCTATCGACCACCGATACAACTCTACGCACGCTTGACGTTCGCTTTACCTAGAACAAGTATGAAACTAGAAGTACTTTGTAGGTGTTGTGGGATAGGTTTGCAAGATAATAAAGAGCGCGTAAATAAAAAGTAGGGGCTATTTAGATAAAGACACAATAAAGTAAATATAGTGAGTGTGGAAAAGTGGTGGTAGGAGTTGCGAAATTGTCCCTAAGCAATTGACTACTTTATTAGACCGATAGCAAGTTTTATGTGGGAGAGGCCACTGCTAGCATGTCATCCCTGACTTGGAATTCTATGCACTTATGATTGGAACTGTTAGCAAGCATCCGCAACTACTAACGTTCATTAAGGTAAAACCCAACCATAGCATTAAGATATATTGGTCCCCCTTCAATCCCGTATGCATCAATTTCTATGCTAGGTTGAAGCTTCTGTCACTCTTGCCCTCCAATACATAGTCCTATCAACATACAACTAACCCTATGGTGTGATCCACGCAGCTCATATGATGGGCACCAAGGACAACAACATAACCACAAGCAAATTAAATCAATCATAGCAATTCATCAACCACCGATAGGACAACGAAAATCTACTCAGACATCATAGGATGGCAACACATCATTGGATAATAATATGAAGCATAAAGCACCTTGTTCAAGTAGAGGGTACAGCGGGTTGCGGGGGAGTGGACCGCTGTAGATAGAGGGGGGAAGGTGATGGAGATGTTGGTGAAGATGGCGGAGGTGTTGGTGTAGATTGCGGTGATGATGATGGCCCCCGGCGGCGTTCCGGCGCCACCGGAAGCAAGGGGGAGAGAGCCCCCCTTCTTCTTCTTCTTCCTTGACCTTCTCCCTAGGTGGGAGAAGGGTTTCCCCTCTAGTCCATGGTCTCCATGGCGTGGGAGGGGCGAGAGCCCCTCCGAGATTGGATCTGTCTCTCTGTCTCTCTCTGTTTCTTCGCTCCCCTATTCCGCCCTTTCACCGTTTCGTATATATATGGAGATCCGTAACTCCAATTTGATTGAAACCTTCGCCGAGATTTTTTTCCCGAAAATTAGCTTTCTTGTGGCCAAAGAAGAGCAGCAACCGCCTTACGGGGGGCCCATGAGGGTCAGGGGCGCGCCCAGGGGGGTGGGGCGCGCCCCCTGCCTCATGCCTCCCTTGGGCACCGTCTCGCGTGGATTTTCCTTCCCATATTCTCCGAATATTCCAAAAATAATCTCCGTCCGTTTTTATCCCGTTTGGACTCCGTTTGATATGGATATTCCGCGAAACAAAAACATGCAACAAACAAGAACTGGCACTGGGTACTGGATCAATATGTTAGTCCCAAAAATAGTATAAAATTTTGCCAAAAGTATATGAAAGTTGCATAATATTGGCATGGAACAATCAAAAATTATAGATATGACGGAGACGTATCAGCATCCCCAAGCTTAATTCCTGCTCGTCCTCGAGTAGGTAAATGATAAAAAAGATAATTTTTTATGTGGAATGCTACCTAGCATAATCTTGATCACATATCTAATCATGGCATGAATATTAAGACACGAGTGATTCAAAGCAATAGTCTATCATTTGACATAAAAACAATAATACTTCAAGCATACCAACCAAGCAATTATGTCTTATTGAAATAACATAGCCAAAGAAAGCTTATCCCTACAAAATCATATAGTCTGGCTATGCTCCATCTTCACCACACAAAGCATTCAAATCATGCACAACCCCGATGACAAGACGAGCAATTGGTTCATACTTTTTAATGCGCTTCAGCCTTTTCAACCCTCACGCAATACATGAGCGCAAGCCATGGATATAACACTATAGGTGGAATAGCATATGATGATGGAGGTTTGTGTGGAGAAGACAAAAAGGATAAAGTCTCACATCGACGCGGCTAATCAACGGGCTATGGAGATGCCCATCAATTGATGTCAATGTGAGGAGTAGGGATTGCCGTGCAACGGATGCACTAGAGCTATAAGTGTATGAAAGCTCAAACTAAAACTAAGTGGGTGTGCATCCAACTTGCTTGCTCATGAGACCTAGGGCATTTGAGGAAGCCCATCATTGGAATATACAAGCCAAGTTCTATAATGAAAATTCCCACTAGTATATGAAAGTGATAACTCAAGAGACTCTCTATATGAAGAACATGGTGCTACTCTGAAGCAGAAGTGTGGTAAAAGGATAGTAACATTGCCCCTTCTCTCTTTTCTCTCATTTTTTCTTTTTGTTTCTTTTTTTGGTGGGCTTCTTTGGCCTCTCTTTTTTATTTGGGCTTCTTTGGCCTCTTTTATTTATTTTTAAAGTCCAGAGTCTCATCCCGACTTGTGGGGGAATCATAGTCTCCATCATCCTTTCCTCACTGGGGCAATGCTCTAATAATGATGATCATCACACTTTTATTTACTTACAACTTAATATTACAACTCGATACTAGAACAAAGATATGACTCTATATGAATGCCTCCGGTGGTGTACCGGGATGTGCAATGATCTAGCGTAGCAATGACGTCAAAAAACGGACAAGCCATGAAAAATATCATGCTAGCTATCTTATGATCATGCAAAGCAATATGACAATAAATGCTCAAGTCATGTATATGATGATGATGGAAGTTGCATGGCAATATATCTCAGAATGGCTATGGAAATGCCATGATAGGTAGGTATGGTGGCTGTTTTGAGGAAGATATAATGAGGCTTATGTGTGATAGAGCGTATCGTATCACGGGGTTTGGATGCACCGGCGAAGTTTGCACCAACTCTCAAGGTGAGAAAGGGCAATGCACGGTACCAAAGAGGCTAGCAATGATGGAAGGGTGAGAGTGCGTATAATCCATGGACTCACATTAGTCATAAAGAACTCATATACTTATTGCAAAATTTTATTAGCCCTCGAAGCAAAGTACTACTTCACATGCCCCTAGGGGGATAGATTGGTAGGAAAAGACCATCGCTCGTCCCCGACCGCCACTCATGAGGAAAGCAATGAAAGAACTCCTTATGCTCCGAATTCGTTACATAATGGTTCACCATATGTGCATGCTACGGGACTTGCAAACCTCAACAAAAGTATTCCTCAATTTCACAATTACTCAACTAGCATGACTCTAATATCATCACCTTTATATTGCAAAACTATTGCAGGAATCAAACACATCATATTCAGTGATCTACAAGTTTTATGTAGGATTTTATGACTAACCATGTGAATGACCAGTTCTTGTCATCTCTCTAAATGGATATAAGTGAAGCAAGAGAGTTTAATTATTTCTACAAAAGATATGCCCATGCTCTAACAAATATAGGTGAAGCAAAAGAGCATTCTACAGATGGCGGTTTTCTAGGTGAAGAGAAACAGGCAATCCAAACTTCAAATGATATAAGTGAAGCACATGAAGCATTCTATAAAGCCATACTCAAAAGATTTAAGTGAAGTGCAATGAGCATTCTATAAATCAAACAAGGAATATCTCATACCAGCATGGTGCATAAAATAAAAGTGAAAACTAAATGCAAAAGACGCTCCAAGATTTGCACATATCGCATGAACGAAACGAATCCGAAAACATACCGATACTTGTTGAAGAAAAAGGGGATGCCTTCCGGGGCATCCCCAAGCTTAGACGCTTGAGTCTCCTTTAATATTTAATTGGGGTGACTTGGGCATCCTCAAGCTTGAGCTCTTTCCTCTCCTCCTTCTCCTCATATCGAGACCTCCTCGATCTTCGAACACTTCATCCACACAAAACTTCAACAGAAAACTCGGTAAGATCCGTTAGTATAATAAAGCAAATCACTACTCTAAGTACTATTGGAAACCAATTAATATTTTGTTTTTGCATTATGGCTACTATAATCTAACTTTTCATGGCTTAATCCACTGATATAAATTGATAGTTTCATCAAAACAAGCAAACTATGCATCAAAAACAGAATCTGTCTAAAACAGAACAGTCTGTAACAATCTGAACATTAACCATACTTATGGTACTTCAAAAATTCTGCAAAAATTAGGACAAATAAAAAATTTGTATATAAAGACGTTGCAGAAAGTTTCAGAACCATTTCACGTTCCAGTAAAAAAATAAAAACCGCGCACTACAGCCAAAGTTTCTGTCCTGCACCGTACAAACCAACATGCATTGTAAACATCCTAAAGGCAAACTTTGGCACATTATTTTTATAATACAATGGAATTGTAAAAAGGTGATAATTATTTTTGTTGAAAAGTTGCTGTAATCAAGATTCACAAAGTTTCCATGAGCATGAACAAAGTTCAAGGCTAGCTCCCACTTTAACAATGCTCGTCTTTCTCACTTTCACTTTTCTTTTTGAAAAGCTTTAGGTTCCCCTCTTTATTTTTTGTTTTTCTACTATATGAAATCACTCAACAGAAATAAATGACTCTCTAAAACTTCCGGGTTGTCTCCCTGGCAGCGCTTTCTTTAAAGCCATTAAGCTAGGCATATAGTGCTCAAGTAGTGAATCCACCCGGATCCCAAGGTATATCAAAGCAAATTTTAATTAGCAATGATTTGTAATTTAGTAATGAGCACAAAGTAACATATAGCATGTAATGACGAAGTCTAACTCTCTTCCTATGCATTGGTATGTCATAAAAGAACAATTCATGCACACATAGTAAAGGCCAATGCATAGTATAAACAGTTTCTTGCAATTTTTTCGTGTTGGAATGGAAACATAGAGAGGTGGAGATATAGTTCCTCTCTCATAATAATTGCAAGTCGGAGCAGCAAGCACATGCATGTTATATTCATCAAAATCATCATGTGCAACGGTAAAAGGCAACCCATCAATATAATCCTTAATAAGCACAAACTTCTCCGATATAGTGTAGTTTGGAGAATTCAAAAAAATAATAGGACTATCATGCGTGGGTGCAATAGCAACAATTTCATGTTTAACATAAGGAACTATAGCAAGTTCATCTCCATAAGCATAATCCATATTGGCATCTTGGCCACAAGCATAGCAAGCATCATCAAAAAGGGATATTTCAAAAGAATCAACGGGATCATAGCAATTATCATAGCAATCATCCTTCGGTAAGCACGAAGGGGAATTAAACAATGTATGAGTTGAAGAGTTACTCTCATTAGAAGGTGGGCACGGGTAGCTAATCCGCTCTTCCTCCTTTTGTTCTTCGCTCTCCTCATCATCTTTTTCATCCAATGAGCTCATAGTTTCGTCAATTTGTTCTTCCATAGACTCCTGCAAAATATTAGTCCCTTCTTGGACATCGGAGACTTTCTCAATAAACGCATCAATATCGGCATCGTATTCATAATTCTCATAGCAAAATTTTCAGGCTTATAAACATCATCATCAAAAGCTTCATACTTTTCAAACAAAGATTCAATTTCAAAAGCACCCTTAAAAGCAACAAATTCTTCAATTTGTTCAACATCATAGTAATCATATATACCATTAGCATAAGAAGCTAAGGTTTCATTATCATTAAATTTGCATAAAAAGGGAAGGTGTGGAGACTTCATCCTAGAGCAACAAGTATAATCATATCTCAAGCATAGTTGCCTAGCATACCACTTCAACATATAAATTTGATCCCATAATAGTTTCCCTTTTTGAGTCAAGCGATAATCCCTAAAGCATTCACATTGATCCAACGTGTCTCCCATTACCAGATTGAATGGGGTTTTCTCAGGATTATCAAAGTAGTACATAATGTCTGTCACATAACGAGCATCGAGGGTTTTAGGAGGTTCCCCATCTCCATGAGTAGCAAGTACACCTAATTTTTTTGGTATTTAGTGTTTCATATCCATAACTAAAGATAAAAAACAACTAAGAACAGCAAATAAAAATTACTTAGTGATAAAGCAAACAAGCACACACGAGAATATTCACCCCACGCTATTGCTCCCTGGCAACGGCGCCAGAAAAGGTCTTGATAACCCACAAGTATAGGGGATCAATTGTAGCCTCTTTCAATAAGTAAGAGTGTCGAACCCAACGAGGAGCTAAATATAGAACAAATACTCCCTCAAGTTCTATCGACCACCGATACAACTCTACGCACGCTTGACGTTTGCTTTACCTAGAACAAGTATGAAACTAGAAGTACTTTGTAGGTGTTGTGGGATAGGTTTGCAAGATAATAAAGAGCGCGTAAATAAAAAGTAGGGGCTGTTTAGATAAAGACACAATAAAGTAAGTATAGCGAGTGTGGAAAAGTGGTGGTTGGAGTTGCGAAATTGTCCCTAAGCAATTGACTACTTTACTAGACCGATAGCAAGTTTTATGTGGGAGAGGCCACTGCTAGCATGTCATCCCTGACTTGGAATTCTATGCACTTATGATTGGAACTATTAGCAAGCATCCGCAACTACTAACGTTCAATAAGGTAAAACCCAACCATAGCATTAAGATATATTGGTCCCCCTTCAATCCCGTATGCATCAATTTCTATGCTAGGTTGAAGCTTCTGTCACTCTTGCCCTCCAATACATAGTCCTATAAACATACACTAACCCTATGGTGTGATCCACGCGCGCGCTCATATGATGGACACCAAAGGACAACAACATAACCACAAGCAAATTAAATCAATCATAGCAATTCATCAACCACCGATAGGACAACGAAAATCTACTCAGACATCATAGGATGGAAACACATCATTGGATTATAATATGAAGCATAAAGCACCATGTTCAAGTAGAGGGTACAACGTGTTGCGGGAGAGTGGACCGCTGTAGATAGAGGGGGGAAGGTGATGGAGATGTTGGTGAAGATGGCGGAGGTGTTGGTGTAGATTGCGGTGATGATGATGGCCCCCGGCGGCGTTCCGGCGCCACCGGAAGCGAGGGGGAGAGAGCCCCCCTCCTTCTTCTTCCTTGACCTTCTCCCTAGGTGGGAGTAGGGTTTCCCCTCTAGTCCATGGTCTCCATGGCGTGGGAGGGGCGAGATCCCCTCCGAGATTGGATCCGTCTCTCTATCTCTCTCTATTTCTTCGCTCCCTTATTCTGCCCTTTCACCGTTTTGTATATATATATGGAGATCCATAACTCCGATTGGATTGAAACCTTCGCCGAGATTTTTTTCTTCCAAAAATTAGCTTTCTTGCGGCCAAAGAAGAGCAGCAACCACCTTACGGGGGGCCATGAGGGTCAGGGGCGCGCCCAGGGGGTGGGGCGCGCCCCCTGCCTCGTGCCTCCCTCGGGCACCGTCTCGCCTGGATTTTCCTTCCCATATTCTCTGAATATTCCAAAAATAATCTCCGTCCGTTTTTATCCCGTTTGGACTCCGTTTGATATGGATATTCTGTGAAACAGAAACATGCAACAAATAGGAACTGGCACTGGGCACTGGATCAATATGTTAGTCCCAAAAATAGTATAAAAAATTGCCAAAAGTATATGAAAGTTGCATAATATTGGCATGGAACAATCAAAAATTATAGATACGACAGAGACGTATCAGGTATGAGTAGGCGCTATGGCGGTACCACTGCCGCAACATCCGCCCGACGATGCTCGAGGTGGGTGACCTCGTCCTGAGGCGGGTCTTCTCCAAGGAAGGGCTGCATAAGCTCTCACCCGTGTGGGAGGGCCCGTTCAAGGTCGTCCATGTTTCGAGGCCTGGCGCCGCGTGGCTGGAGACACAGGACGGGATATCCATCCAGAACGCCTGGAACATCCAACACCTTCGGAAGTTCTACCCATGAAGAAAGGCCCACCGCCTGTGAAGAAGGCCTAGTGCCTGTGAACTTCTCCGCCCGTGACACTCTCACGTAATAATGAGTGGGGCTGTACACGCCCCGGAGTCTCAGGAGTGCTGCCCTCGGGCCTCGAGGGCTCCCTCCCACGTCTTAGTGGCACCACTTAGCTCCGCGCCGGTGAGAAGACTTGAAGACTAGACTAGGTGCCGGACGCGGCTTTTCATTTGCTTTTCGTAGTTGGCTCGCCCCTCTTTAATTGAAGTTTGCTTCTGGTGTTCTCGGTTGGTTCGGTTCCGTTGCCTTCTGCCTCTGTTTCCGTCTTCGGCTTGGCCTGTACTCTCTCTCGCATTCCTCGCGAGGGGGCTGAGCAGGTGCCCTCATGAACATTTTTTCTTCCCTCGTGAGCGCTTTTTTCTTGGTCTGCTTTCCGCGAGGCTCCCACAAGCTGGCGCACTTCTTCTAATCCATGCCCCACGGGTACCGTGATACAAAAGCGCAGGGTCAAGGCCAGCGGTGCCTGCGACCAAGGCTCGGGAAAACGTTAAGCCTCCTAACGAGTTTTTTCTACAGTTCCTAAGCGCCTACCAGGCCAAGGGGGCCTCGACAGGCACCAGGAAGCGAGCACCTCGTGGAGAGGACACTGCTCCAAGCACGTCAAGCTAAGTTATCCTTACATAAAGCACGACACAACACAAGGATGATGAACATAGCATAATAACTGGGAAATCGTAGTTCGTTGCACGCCTCTCCGGGGCCCCATACCGGTTTCTTTCTTAATACAGGAAGGAAAGGAAGAACAAGATAAAAGCGGCGCATGCCCCTGTGGTGGACCGCGAAGGCTGGCTCTTAGCGCTGACCCGAGCTCAGCCAGACCCCTCCTCGCGCTTCATAGGGTCGCGACGACGAGACGACCCGCTGCCACCTTCGAAGTGGGCGCGACGGCTGGTCGTAACCACCGCTGCTAGAGCTGTCGCCGGGGGAGGAGCCGCCGTAGCTGGAAGAGACGCGGTCGACGCCAAGGGCGGGTTCGCCCTCATCCTCGTCATGACCATCACCAAGGCCGAGCACCTCGTCGCCGTCGTTGACCTCGGGGCAGCATCCGGCGCGGCGACCATCTTCCCCAAACACCCTCACGTAGAGGGTCACGTCACCATCGTACTTGAAATGAAGGGTGCACCGCCTGCCCAGGCCGCGCGCGTGGGCAAACATCTGCCAGCCACGGGCCAGGGCTATGTTGCCCGTGATAGAGACCTTAACCGCGGCCCAGGAAGCCCTGCTGCAGCAGCCGTCCGTCTTCAGCCAGAGCCCGTCTGGACCTGCGGCCAGCAGCTCATCGACGAAGAAGCGCGGGAGCTGAAGCCATTTGCCGGCCGGGTCCTTCGACCAGACGACGAACTCCATCAACACCTCCGCCGAGTGGAAGCGCAGCCGGGGAGGCCGTACGACCACGGCGCGTATCCCTTCATCAACAGGGCTGCCGCGACCGAAGCGACCCCTACCACGCAAAGCGGCACCACCGCGGCCGCGGGGGGCCACGAGGGGGGTCGCGGTGTGCTTGCGGGGACGGCCACGTCCACGCTTGGGCATCGGAGAGCCGAGCCCTTCGCAAGGGGCCTTCTGTTGGGGAACGTAGTAATTTCAAAATTTTCCTACGCACACGCAAGATCATGGTGATGCATAGCAATGAGAGGGGAGAGTGTTGTCCACGTACCCTCGTGGACCGACAGCAGAAGCGTTAGCACAACACGGTTGATGTAGTTGTACGTCTTCACGATCCGACCGATCAAGTACCGAACGTACGGCACCTCCGAGTTCAGCACACGCTCAGCCCGATGGCGCCCCTCGAACTCCGATCCAGCCGAGTGTTGAGGAGAGTTTCGTCAAGACGATGGCGTGGTGGCGATGTTGATGTTCTACCGACGCAGGGCTTCACCTAAGCACCGCTACAAGATATCGAGGTGGACTATGGTGGAGGGGCACCGACACGGCTAAAAGATCAAATGATCAATTGTTGTGTCTAGGGTGCCCCTGCCCCCATATATAAAGGAGCAAGGGGGGGTGCGGCCGGGAGAGGCGCGCACGAGGAGTCCTACTACCACCGGAGTAGGACTCCCCCCCTAGTTGGATTAGGACTTGGGAGGGGGAAAGAGTGGAGGAGAAGAAGGAAGGGGGGGCCGCCCCTCTCCTTGTCCTATTCAGACTGGGGGGGAGGGGCACGTGGCCCAGCCCTAGCCGCCTCTCCTCTCTTGCACCTAGGCCCACTAAGGCCCATTAAGTTGCCGGGGGGTTCCGGTAACCTCCCGGTACTCCGGTAAAATCCCGATTTCACCCGGAACACTTCCGATATCCAAACATAGGATTCCAA
Source organism: Aegilops longissima (assembly GCA_021605205.1). Lineage (NCBI taxonomy): Eukaryota > Viridiplantae > Streptophyta > Magnoliopsida > Poales > Poaceae > Aegilops > Aegilops longissima. The sequence continues at coordinate 415,668,695 of CM038681.1, forward strand.
TATATAAATCTTCATGTCTCCACCATTTCGAGACTCCTCATCATGAACGTGATCACATCCGGGACTCCGAACAACCTTCGGTACATCAAAACATAGAAACTCATAATAAAACTGTCATCAAAACGTTAAGCGTGCGGACCCTACGGGTTCGAGAACCATGTAGACATAACCGAGACATGTCTTCGGTCAATAACCAATAGCGGAACCTGGATGCTCATATTGGCTCCCACATATTCTACGAAGATCTTTATCGGTCAGACCGCATAACAACATATGTTGTTCCCTTTGTCATCGGTATGTTACTTGCCCGAGATTCGATTGTCGGTATCTCAATACCTAGTTCAATCTCGTTACCGGCAAGTCTCTTTACTCGTTCCGTAATTCATCATCACGCAACTAACTCATTAGTTACAATGCTTGCAAGGCTTAAGTGATGTGTATTACCGAGAGGGCCCAGAGATACCTCTCCGACAATCGGAGTGACAAATCCTAATCTCGAAATCCGCCAACCCAACATGTACCTTCGGAGACACCTGTAGAGCACCTTTATAATCACCCAGTTACGTTGTGACGTTTGGTAGCACACAAAGTGTTCCTCCGGTAAACGGGATTTGCATAATCTCATAGTCATATGAACATGTATAAGTCATGAAAAAAAATCAATAGCAACATACTAAACGATCGAGTGCTAAGCTAACAGAATGGGTCAAGTCAATCACATCATTCTTCTAATGATGTGATCCCGTTAATCAAATGACAACTCATGTCAATGGTTAGGAAACACAACCATCTTTGATTAACGAGCTAGTCAAGTAGAGGCATGCAAGTGACACTCTGTTTGTCTATGTATCCACACATGTATTATGTTTCCGGTTAATACAATTCTAGCATGAATAATAAACATTATCATGATATAAGGAAATAAATAATAACTTTATTATTGCCTCTAGGGCATATTTCCTTCATTCTCCCACTTGCACTAGAGTCAATAATCTAGATTACACAGTAATGATTCTAACACCCATGGAGCCTTGGTGCTGATCATGTTTTGCTCGTGGAAGAGGCTTAGTCAACGGGTCTGCAACATTCAGATCCGTATGTATCTTGCAAATTTCTATGTCTCCCACCTGGACTAGATGATGGAATTGAAGCGTCTCTTGATGTGCTTGGTTCTCTTGTGAAATCTGGATTCCTTCGCCAAGGCAATTGCACCAGTATTGTCACAAAAGATTTTCATTAGACCCGATGCACTAGGTATGACACCTAGATCGGATATGAACTCCTTCATCCAGACTCCTTCATTTGCTGCTTCCGAAGCAGCTATGTACTCCGCTTCACACATAGATCCCGCCATGACGCTTTGTTTAGAACTGCACCAACTGACAGCTCCACCGTTCAATGTTAACACGTATCCGGTTTGTGATTTGGAATCGTCCGGATCAGTGTCAAAGCTTGCATCGATGTAACCATTTACGATGAGCTCTTTGTAACCTCCATAAACGAGAAACATATCCTTAGTCCTTTTCAGGTATTTCAGGATGTTCTTGACCGCTGTCCAGTGATCCACTCCTGGATTACTTTGGTACCTCCCTGCTAGACTTATAGCAAGGCACACATCAGGTCTGGTACACATCATTGCATACATGATAGAGCCTATGGTTGAAGCATAGGGAACATCTTTCATCTTCTCTCTATCTTCAGCAGTGGTCGGGCATTGAGTCTTACCCAACTTCACACCTTGTAACACAGGCAAGAACCCTTTCTTTGCTTGATCCATTTTGAACTTCTTCAAAACTTTGTCAAGGTATGTGCTTTGTGAAAGTCCAATTAAGCGTCTTGATCTATCTCTATCGATCTTGATGCCCAATATGTAAGCAGCTTCACCGAGGTCTTTCATTGAAAAACTCTTATTCAAGTATCCCTTTATGCTATCCAGAAATTCTATATCATTTCCAATCAGCAATATGTCATCCACATATAATATCAGAAATGCTACAAAGCTCCCACTCACTTTCTTGTAAATACAGGCTTCTCTAAAAGTCTGTACAAAACCAAATGCTTTGATCACACTATCAAAGCGTTTATTCCAACTCCGAGAGGCTTGCACCAGTCCATAAATGGATCGCTAGAGCTTGCACACTTTGTTAGCTCCCTTTGGATCGACAAAACCTTATGGTTGCATCATATACAACTCTTCTTCCAAAAATCCATTCAGGAATGCAGTTTTGACATCCATTTGCCAAATTTCATAATCATAAAATGCGGCAATTGCTAACATGATTCAGACAGACTTAAGCATCACTATAGGTGAGAAGGTCTCATCGTAGTCAATCCCTTGAACTTGTCAAAAACCTTTCACGACAAGTCGAGCTTTGTAGACAGTAACATTACCATCAGCGTCAGTCTTCTTCTTGAAGATCCATTTATTCTCAATTGCTTGCCGATCATCGGGCAAGTCAACCAAAGTCCACACTTTGTTCTCATACATGGATCCCATCTCAGATTTCATGGACTCAAGCCATTTTGCGGAATCTGGGTCACCATCGCTTCTTCATAGTTCATAGGTTCGTCATGGTCTAGTAACATAACTTCCAGAACAGGATTACCGTACCACTCTGGAGCGGATCTTACTCTGGTAGACCTACGACGTTCAGTAACAACTTGATCTGAAGTTTCATGATCATCATCAGTAACTTCCTCACTAATTGGTGTAGGTGTCGCAGAAACCGGTTTTTGTGATGAACTACTTTCCAATAAGGGAGTAGGTACAGTTACCTGATTGCTACGCCTTGAGCTTGCGTTGGTTTTCCCCGAAGAGGAGAGGATGATGCAGCACAGTAGCGTAAGTATTTCCCTCAGTTTTTGAGAACCAAGGTATCAATCTAGTAGGAGGCCACGCACAAGTCCCTCGTACCTGCACAAAATGATAGCTACTCGCAACCAACGCGATTAGGGGTTGTCAATCCCTTCACGGTCACTTACGAGAGTGAGATCTGATAGAGATAATATTTTTGGTACAAAGATGCAAAGTGAAAAGTAGAAGCAAAGTAAAAACAAAGCAAGTAAATAAAGTGATAGAGATTGATATGATGAGAATAGACCAGGGGGCCATAGGTTTCACTAGTGGCTTCTCTCAAGAGCATAAGTATTCTACGGTGGGTCAACAAATTACTGTTGAGCAATTGACAGAATTGAGCATAGTTATGAGGTTATCTAGGTATGATCATGTATATAGGCATCACGTCCGAGACAAGTAGATCAAACGATTACGCATCTACTACTATTACTCCACTCATCGACCGCTATCCAAAGATGCATCTAGAGTATTAAGTTAAAAACAGAGTAACGCCTTAAGCAAGATGACATGATGTAGAGGAATAAATTCATGCAATATGATAAATACCCCATCTTGTTATCCTCGACGGCAACAATACAATACGTGCCTTACAACCCTTTACATCATTTGGGTAAGGACACCGCAAGATTGAACCCAAAGCTAAGCACTTCTCCCATTGCAAGAACTACCAATCTAGTTGGCCAAACCAAACGGATAATTCGAAGAGACTTGCAAATATAACTCAATCATACATAAAAGAATTCAGAGAAGATTCAAATATTATTCATAGATAAGCTGGATCATAAACCCACAGTTCATCGGTCTCAACAAACACACCGCAAAAAGAAGATTACATCGAATAGATCTCCACAAGAGAGGGGGAGAACATTGTATTGAGATCCAAAAAGAGAGAAGAAGCCATCTAGCTAATAGCTATGGACCCGAAGGTCTGAAGTAAACTACTCACACTTCATCGGAGGGGCTGTGGTGTTGATGTAGAAGCCCTTCGTGGTGGATGCCCCCTCCGTGAGCTCCTAACAGGCCCCAAGATGGGATCTCGTGGATACAGGAAGTTGCGGCGGTGGAATTAGGTTTTTGGCTCCTGTTCTGATCGTTTGGGGATACGTAGGTATATATAGGAGGAAGGAGTACGTCGGTGGAGCGTCAGGGGGCCCATGAGGTAGGGGGCGCGCCCAGGGGCGCGCCCTCCACCCTCGAGACTGCCTCTGCACTTCTTGGAGTAGGGTCCAGGTCTCATGGATCACGTTCGGTTGGAAAATCACGTTCACGAAGGTTTCATTCCGTTTGGACTCCGTTTGATATTCCGTTTCTTCGAAACACCGAAATAGGAAAAAAAACAGCAATTCTGGGCTGGGCCTCCGGTTAATAGGTTAGTCCCAAAAGTAATATTAAAGTGGAAAATAAAGCCCAATATAGTCCAAAACAGTAGATAAAGTAGCATGGAGCAATCAAAAATTATAGATACGTTGGAGACGTATCAGGCATCCCCAAGCTTAATTCCTGCTCGTCCTCGAGTAGGTAAATGATAAAAAGAGAATTTTTGATGCGGAGTGATACTTTGGCATAATTTAAATATAAATCTTCTTACTTGTGATATGAATATTCAGATCCGAAGGATTTAAGAAAAAAGTTCATATTGACACAAAAATAATAATACTTCAAGCATACTAATCAAAGCAATCATGTCTTCTCAAAATAACATGGCAAAAGAAAGTTCATCCCTACAAAATCATATAGTTAGGCTATGCTTCATTTTCGTCACACAAAGATGTTCCCAACTTCTATACCCCCGATGAGAAGCCAAGCAATTGTTTCATACTTAAATAATCTCAAACTTTTTCAACCTTCACGCAATACATGAGCGCGAGCCATGGATATAGCACTATGGGTGGAATAGAATATGATGATGGGGATTGTGTGGAGAAGACAAAAAGAAAGAAAGTCTCATATTGACGAGGATAATCAACGGGCTATGGAGATGCCCATCAATTGATGTCAACATGAGGAGTAGGGATTGCCATGCAACGGATGCACTAGAGCTATAAGTATATGAAAGCTCTACAAAAGAAAACTAGTGGGTGTGCATCCAACTTGCTTGCTCACGAAGACCTAGGGCACTTTGAGGAAGCCCATCATTGGAATATACAAGCCAAGTTCTATAATGAAAAATTCCCACTAGCATATGAAAATGAAAAAATGAGAGACTCTCTATCATCAAGATCTTAGTGCTACTTTGAAGCACAATATATGAGACTCACTACATGAAGAACAAGGTGCTACTTTGAAGCACAAGTGTGGTAAAAGGATAGTAGCATTGTCCCTTCTCTCTTTTTCTCTCATTTTTTTGGGCCTTCTTTTTTTTGGACTTGCTCATTTTTTTATTTCGTCTGGAGTCTCATCCCGACTTATGGGGGAATCATAGTCTCCATCATCCTTTCCTCACTTGGGACAATGCTCTAATAATGATGATCATCACACTTTTATTTCTCTTACAACTCAACAATTACAACTCGAAACTTAGAACAAAATATGACAATATATGAATGCCTCCGGCAGTGTATCGGGATGGTGCAATGAATCAAGAGTGACATGTATGGAAAATAATGCATGGTGGCTTTGCCACAAATACGATGTCAACTACATGATCATGCAATGGCAATATAACAAAAGTAATGTATGTCATAATGATGATGATGGAAGTTGCATGGCAATATATCTCGGAATGGCTATGGAAATGCCATGATAGGTAGGTATGGTGGCTGTTTTGAGGAAGATATAAGGATTTTTATGTGTGAAAGAGCGTATCATATCACGGGGTTTGGATGCACCGGCGAAGTTTGCACCAACTCTCAAGGTGAGAAAGGGCAATGCACGGTACCGAAGAGGCTAGCAAAGGCGGAAAGGTAAGAGTGCGTATAATCCATGGACTCAACATTAGTCAAAAGAATTCATATACTTATTGCAAAAATTTAGAAGCCTTCAAAAAATTCAAGTACTATGCGCATGCTCCTAGGGGGATAGATTGGTAGGAAAAGACCATCGCTCGTCCCCGACCGCCACTCATAAGGATGCACAAGCCAGGTACACTTCATGTTTCAAATTTGTTACACAACTTTAACCATATGTGCATGCTACGGGACTTGCAAACTTCAACACAAGTATTTCTAAAATTCACAATTATCAACTAGCACGACTTTGATATTATTACCTTCATATCTCAAAACAATTATCAAGCATCAAATTTATCTTAGTATTTAATTCACTCAAAAAGAAAGTTTCACATATCTTGAACACTAAGTATATTAACATTAAGCAAATTACCATGCTATTAACGACTCTCAAAATAATCTAAGTGAAGCATGAGAGATCAATAGTTTTCTTTAAAACAAATCCACCACCGTGCTCTAAAATATCTAAGTGAAGTACTAGAGCAAAAATTATCACGCTCAAAAGATATAAGTGAAGCACTACGAGCAAACTATCAAGCTCAGAAGATATAAGTGAAGCACATAGAGTATTCTTACAAATTCCAATTCATGTATGGCTCTCTCAAAAGGTGTGTACAGAAAGGATGATTGTGGTAAACAAACAAGCAAAGACACAAATGATACAAGAAGCTCCAAGCAAAACACATATCATGTGGTGAATAAAAATATAGCTCCAAGTAAATTACCGATGGAAGTAGACGAAAGAGGGGATGCCTTCCGGGGCATCCCCAAGCTTTGAATTTTTGGTGTCCTTGGATTATCTTGGGTGTTCCATGGGCATCCCCAAGCTTAGGCTCTTGACACTCCTTGTTCCATAATCCATCAAAAGAATTCACCCAAAACTTGAAAACTTCACAACACAAAACTCAATAGAAATCTCGTGAGCTCCGTTAGAGAAAGAAGACAAAAGACTACTTCAAGGTACTGTAATGAACTCATTATTTATTTATATGGGTGTTAAACCTACTGTATTCAAACTTCTCTATGGATCATAAACTATTTTACTAGCCATAGATTCATCAAAATAAGCAAACAACACACGGAAAACAGAATCTGTCAAAAACAGAACAGTCTGTAGTAATCTGTAACTAACGCAAACTTCTGGAACCCAAAAAATTCTACCAAAATTAGACGACCTTGAAAATTTGTTTATCGATCAGTAGCAATTGGAATCAGTATTTTATCACGTTTTGGTGGGTTTTAACAATTCGGGCACTGAGTGCAAAGTTTCTGGAAATTACAGCAAGATCAAATAACTATCATCCAAGAAGATCCAATAGGTCTAGCTTGGCACAAACACTAACTAAAACATAAAATCACATCCAAACAGAGGCTAGATGGATTATTTATTCCTAAACAGAAGCAAAAACAAAAAACACAAAATAAATTGGGTTGCCTCCCAACAAGCACTATCGTTTAACGCCCCTAGCTAGGCATTGATATTTCAATGATGCTCACAAGAAAGACAAGAATTGAAGCACAAAGAGAGCATCATAAAACACGTGACAAACACATCTAAGTCTAACATACTTCCTATGCATAGGCATCTTATATAAAAACAAATGATCATAGCAAGCAAAAACTAGCATATGCAAGGAAGCGGAAAGGAACAATAGCAATCTCAACATAACGAGAGGTAATTTAGCAACACGAAAATTTCTATAACCATATTTTCCTCTCTCATAATAATTACATGTAGGATCATAAGAAAATTCAATAATATAGCTATCACATAACATATTCTCAACACGATCCACATGCATGCGAAGTTGACACTCTTCCAAAATAGCAGGATTAATATTAACTAAAGTCATGACCTCTCCAAACCCACTTTTATCAAAAAATTCATAAGATTGAATATTCTCCAAATATGTGGGATCTAAAGTTGACACTCTTCCAAACCCACTTTCAATATTATTGCAAAAAATATTATCAATCTCATATTCATCATGGGGCTTAAATAAATTTTCAATATCGTAAGAAGAATCACCCCAATCATGATCATTGCAACAAGTAGAGGACATAGCAAAACTAGCATCCCCAAGCTTAGGGTTTTGCATATTTTTAGCACAATTTACATCAATAGAATTTATAGTAAAATCATTGCAATCATGCTTTTTATTCAAAGATCTATCGTGAATCGCTTCATAAAGTACTTCATCACAATTTTTAGATTCACGAATTTCAGGCAAAACCTCATAAAGATAATCTAGTGCACTCAATTCACTAGCAATAGGTTCATCATAATTGGATCTCTTAAAGAGATTAGCAAGTGGATGAGGATCCATAAACTTTTAGCAAGCGAAGATGCAAGCAAAAAGAAGGCACATGGTAACAGAAGATTGAACGGAGGAAGGGCGAATAAAACGGCAAGGGTGAAGTGGGGGAGAGGAAAACAAGAGGCAAATGGCAAATAATGTAATGCGAGAGATAGGGATTGTGATGGGTACTTGGTATGTTGACTTTTACGTAGACTCCCCTGCAACGGCGCCAGAAATCCTTCTCGCTACGTCTTGAGCTTGCATTGGTTTTCCCCGAAGAGGAGAGGATGATGCAGCACAAGAGCGTAAGTATTTCCCTCAGTTTTGAGAACCAAGGTATCAATCCAAGATCGAGGCCACGCCAAGTCCTCGTACCTGCACAAAACGATAGCTACTACGCAACCAACGTGATTAGGGGTTGTCAATCCCTTCATGGTCACTTACGAGAGTGAGATCTGATAGGATAAATATTTTTGGTATTTTTGGTATAAAGATGCAAAGTGAAAAGTAAAAGCAAAGTAAAAACAAAGCAAGTAAATAAAGTGATAGAGATTGATATGATGAGAATAGACCCGGGGGCCATAGGTTTCACTAGTGGCTTCTCTCAAGAGCATAAGTATTCTACGGTGGGTGAACAAATTACTGTTGAGCAATTGACAGAATTGAGCATAGTTATGAGGTTATCTAGGTATGATCATGTATATAGGCATCACGTCCGAGACAAGTAGATCAAAACGATTCTGCATCTACTACTATTACTCCACTCATCGACCGCTATCCAGCATGCATCTAGAGTATTAAGTTAAAAACAGAGTAACGCCTTAAGCAAGATGACATGATGTAGAGGAATAAATTCATGCAATATGATAAATACCCCATCTTGTTATTCTTGATGGAAACAATACAATCGTGCCTTGCAACCCTTTACATCATTTGGGTAAGGACACCGCAAGATTGAACCCAAAGCTAAGCACTTCTCCCATTGCAAGAACTACCAATCTAGTTGGCCAAACCAAACGGATAATTCGAAGAGACTTGCAAAGATAACTCAATCATACATAAAAGAATTCAGAGAAGATTCAAATATTATTCATAGATAAGCTGGACCATAAACCCACAATTCATCGGTCTCAACAAACACACCGCAAAAAGAAGATTACATCGAATAGATCTCCACGAGAGAGGGGGAGAACATTGTATTGAGATCCAAAAAGAGAGAAGAAGCCATCTAGCTACTAGCTATGGACCCAAGGTCTGAAGTAAACTACTCACACTTCATCGGAGGGGCTATGTTGTTGATGTAGAAGCCCTCCATGGTGGATGCCCCTCCGCAGATCTCCTAACAGGCCCCAAGATGGGATCTCGTGGATACTGGAAGTTGCGGCGGTGGAATTAGGTTTTGGCTCCTGTTCGATCGTTTGGGGATACGTGGTATATATAGGAGGAAGGAGTGCGTCGGTGGAGCGTCGGGGGCCCACGAGGTAGGGGCGCGCCCGGCGCCTCCACCTCGTGACCGCCTGCACTTCTTGGAGTAGGGTCCAAGTCTCCTAGATCACGTTCGGTTGGAAAATCACGTTCCCGAAGGTTTCATTCCGTTTGGACTACGTTTGATATTCTGTTTCTTCGAAACACTGAAATAGGCGAAAAAACAGCAATTCTGGGCTGGACCTCCGGTTAATAGGTTAGTCCCAAAAGTAATATAAAAGTGGAAAATAAACCCCAATATAGTCCAAAACAGTAGATAAAGTAGCATGGAGCAATAAAAAATTATAGATACGTTGGAGACGTATCACTCATCAAGTTCTACTTTCCTCCCACTCACTTCTTTCGAGAGAAACTCCTTCTCTAGAAAAACTCCGAATTTAGCAAGAAAAGTCTTGCCTTATGATTTGTGATAGAAGGTGTACCCAACAGTCTCCTTTGGGTATCCTATGAAGACACATTTCTCCGATTTGGGTTCGAGCTTATCAGGTTGAAGCTTTTTCACATAAGCATCGCAGCCCCTAACTTTAAGAAACGACAACTTTGGTTTCTTGCCAAACCATAGTTCATAAGGCGTCGTATCAACGGATTTTGATGGTGTCCTATTTAACGTGAATGCAGCCGTCTCTAAAGCATAACCCCAAAATGGTAGCGATAAATCAGTTAGAGACGTCATAGATCGCACCATATCAAGTAAAGTACGATTACGACGTTCGGACACACCATTATGCTATGGTGTTCCGGGTGGCGTGAGTTGCGGAACTATTCTGCATTGTTTCAAATGTAGACCAAACTCGTAACTCAAACATTCTCCTCCACGATCAGATTGTAGAAACTTTATTTTGTTGTTACGATGATTTACATCTTCACTCTGAAATTCTTTGAACTTTTCAAAAGTTTCAGACTTATGTTTTATTATGTAGATATACCCATATCTACTTAAATCATCTGTGAAGGTGAGAAAATAACGATATCCGCCACGAGCCTCAACATTCATCGGACCACATACATCTCAGATGTATGATTTCCAACAAATCTGTTGCTCTCTCCATAGTTCCGAGAACGGCGTTTTAGTCATCTTGCCCATGAGGCACGGTTCATAAGTACCAAGTGATTCATAATAAAGTGGTTCCAAAAGTCCATCAAGATGGAGTTTCTTCATGCGCTTTACAATCGATATGACCTAAACGGCAAGTGCCACAAATAAGTTGCACTATCATTATAAACTCTGCATCTTTTGGCTTCAACATTATGAATATGTGTATCACTACTATTGAGATTCAATAAAAATAGACCACTCTTCAAGGGTGCATGACCATAAAAGATATTACTCATATAAATAGAACAACCATTATTCTCTGATTTAAATGAATAATTGTCTCGCATCAAACAAGATCCAGATATAATGTTCATGCTCAACACTGGCACCAAATAACAATTATTTCGGTTTAATACTAATCCCGAAGGTAGATGTAGAGGTAGCGTGCCGACTGCGATCACATCGACTTTGGAACCATTTCCCACGCGCATCGTCACCTCATCCTTAGCCAATCTTCGCTAATCCATAGCCCTGTTTGAGTTGCAAATATTAGCAATGAACCAAGATCAAATACCAGTGCTACTACGAGCATTAGTAAGGTACACATCAATAACCTGTATATCACATATACCTTTGTTCACCTTGCCATCCTTTTATCCACCAAATACTTGGGGCAGTTCCGCTTCAAAGGACGATCGCTTGCGGAGAAGCACTCAGTCTCAGGCTTAGGTCCAGACTTGGGTTTCTTCTCCTGAGCAGCAACTTGCTTGCTGTTCACTACAAAAAAAAGACACATCCGTGACATTTTGGGCCGAACAAAATAATTTTTTGTCATACATATGACACTTCTATGATGATAATTGTGACAAAACCCGGTATCATCATAGATGTGGTGGGCTCCTACTTCTATGACAAAAAATCATGATAGAAAATGGGCTTTTCATCCTGGGCGGGCCGGAGACGCAGCTGCATGACATTCTTTGGGCCGTCCATGACGGAAAAAAACCGTGGTAGAAGCGAGGGGGAGGAAAATTTCGAGGAGTTCCTGGTTACGGTGGGAGGTCGGGGCGAAGCGATGCGCTTTCTCGTGCGTCTGCTGCGTGTGTCGAGGCGTTAGCTCTCGAGCCCGAGCGAGGCGTTGGGCTCTAATCAACCCGGCGATTGCATTGCAGGCTACGTGTTATCGAACCCGAGCGATCGATCGATGGCTGTTAATCAACCCGATCGAGTGATTCGCCGCTTCTGACCGCTAATCGAAGCCGATCGATTGGATGAACAGTGAGCGTTGCGGTGGCGGTTTGGATGAACAGTGAGCGGTGGCGTTGCCTCTGGATGAACATGACCCCGTGGTTTGGAGGGCTGGATGAACAGTAGACGGTGGAGGGATCCCCGTGGAGGGGTGGTTGAACAGGACTCCGTGGTGTGGAGGGCTGGATGAGCGAGAGACGGTGGAGGCGTGCCCGTGGAGGGGTGGTTGAACAGTAGCCGGTGGAGTAGCGCGCGGTGGAGGCTGGATGAACAGGAGCCCGTGGAGGCTGGAGGAGGTCGATGATAGCCCGTGGAGGCTGGAGGAGGTCGACGGTGGAGATGAACGAGATCCGTGGAGTCCGTTTTTGCGATGCGCCACACCCTCTGATGAACAGGACCCCCGTTTTGACCGTAGGACGTCCGTTTCATCCGTTTTGCGATGCGCCACACCCTCCCGATCAACAGGACCCCGTTTCGACCGTAGGAGGTCCGTTTAAATCCGTTTTGCAAAGACGCCACACCCTCCCGATCAACAGGACCCCGTTTGACCATGGGAGGTCCGTTTCCTCTGCTTTTGCGGTACGCCACACCCTCCCGATCAACAGACCCCGTTTGACCGTAGGAGGTCCGTTTCCTCCGTTTTGCGATCGCCACACCCTCCCGATCAACAGACCCGTTCGAGCGTACGGAGGTCCGTTTCCTCTGTTGTGCCGTATGCCAGGCCTCGTTTCCATCGCCTGTTCCGTCCAAGCCCTCCCGATGAACACGACCACGCATTCCGTTCCGACCCAGCCGGTTGGCTCCCACGCGTTCTGTTGCCTCCCCATGAACATGACGCATTCTGTTGCCTCCCCATGAACACGACGACGACATTGTTTCTCTGTTCCGACCTAGCCATGTACACAAGCCCTCGCCGTACGTATGCGCGAGTAGGCGTTCGAGACCCCGCCCGTATGTACACATACGTGGTCGTATTTTCTTTCCTGCACCGTGGCCGCTGTACGTACGTGTACATGCTACGTGCGCGCCTCTACTACGACACATGCGCGCCTCTAGAACGACCAGTATGTACATACACGTCCGCGACCAGAATGACAACGCTACGTACGCTTCGACCAGGTGGGTCCCGACTGTCAGGCACTTCCTTGCCTGCGAGGATGTAGCTGGTGGGTCCCAGCAGTCAGGGGGGGCGAAACATTTTGGTTTTTTTTTGCCCGGACGCACTTCCTTGCGTGCGAAGATGTAGCTGGTGGGTCCCAGCAGTCAGGGGGGCGAATCGTTTTTTTGCCCGGACGCACTTCCTTGCGTGCGAAGGTGTAGTTTGTGGGTCCCAGCAGTCAGGAGGGAAACTTTTTTTCGTGAAATACGGTGGCCTGTCCGGTGGGTCCCTACTGTCAGGTGGAGGAATCATTATTTTCCGCGTAATAAGGAGGCACTTCCTTGCTACGCCCGTGGACCCAGCTATCAGCCTCTCCACGTACAGTCCACGTCCGATGGAATTCGTTCCTTGACCACGTTGACCACGCCGCACCGAGAGCACCAGGGCGGTGGACAACGACGAGGCCTAGGAAGGGGACGATGCGGAGCCGGTGAAGAAGTGGCAGTGGATGCCCACGCGGAGAGGAGTATGAGGGTTCACTCGTTCGGCTGTGGTGTGAGGCTGCCGTCGCCCGCAGGCCTGGCCATGGTGGGAATAGTAGGGCGGTGAGGCCTCAAGGCAGCACAACCGCCACGGAGGCAGGAGCAGGCGGCACGACCGGCGTTGCTTTGGGCGGCTGGAGCAAGAAGACCAGAGGTTGAAGAAGCACTACGGCCGTTGGATGGACATCGTACGGTCACTGGAGCTAGAATCGTTCATATTGACTAAGTTGACAAAGCCCTCCATTCCCGTCAACTTAGTAGGCCCACAAGTCAGCCTCCCACCAAGGTGGGTCCCAGCTAGCAGGGGGAGTATTCATTTTTTTGTGCGTAATAAAGAGGCACTTCCGGTGGGTCCGAGCTGATAGCGGGGGGAACGTTTTTTTTCGTAAAATACGGTGGCCCGTCCGGTGGGTCCCAGCAGTTAGGGGAGAAACATTTTTTTCGCGAAATAAGGTGGCCCATCCGGTGGGTCCCTGCTATCAGGTGGAGGAATAATTATTTTGCGCGTAATAAGGAGGCACTTCCTTGCGGCCGCCGTGGACCCAGTGTCGGCCTCTCCGTGTCAAGACTCTTCCGATGGAAGTCGCTCATTGACCACGTTGACCACGCCGCGCCGAGAGCACCAGGGCGGTGGACGACGGCGACGCCTAGGAAGGGGACGACGCGGAGCCGGGGAAGACGCAACAGCGGAAGCCCGCGTGGAGAGGTGTACGAGGGTTCACTGGTTCAGCTACGGTGTGAGGCCGCCGTCGCCGCAGAATAACAGGGGGTGTGGGTGAGTGGAGGGATGGCCTGGCCAGCGGAGGGAGTAGTATGGGGCGGTGAGGCCTCATGGCAGCAGCACCGGCCCACGGAGGTAGGAGCAAAGCGGCATGACCGGCGCTGCTTTGGCGGCTGGACCAAGAAGACCAGAGGTTGAAGAAGCACTACGGCCGTTGGATGGATATCGTGACGGTCACCGGAAGCTAGAATCGTTTATATTGACTAAGTTGACAAAGCCCTTGGTACGCTCCAACTTAGTAGGCCCACAGCCAGCCTCCAAACGGTGCGCCTAGATGTCGGGGAGGAATCAATTTTGGGCGGCGAAGCTAAGAATATCCGAGATTGAAGCGAAGCCGACATCCGTTGGATAGACATCCAACGCCATCGCTACTAGAACTGTGTGTTGACTATAATAAGTTGACAAAGCCTTGCATACGCGTCAACTTATTTTTTTTAGGGGACGCGTCACTTAGTAGGCCCACAAGTGTGTGGCAGAGAACTTAGAGCCCATTTGCGTTTTGTAAGAATGTACATCCCATTTTTGAATTCTAATGGAATTTACAACAACCCATTTACAGTTTGTTACAAGTACAACCCATTTTCTTGCTAGGACAACGATTAATAATTTTAACCAACTGTTGAAGACAGAATTCAATAAAATTTCCCACATTTTGATGGGATCCGAAATATTTTTATCCCGAAATTTCTAGTCTGATTAAATATAAATTTGCATTATGTAAAAATCCAACGAAACATTGCGCGCACAACAATGAAAATTTAAGATTTTCAAAATCCATAAATAATATTTTATAAACTAATTTCGTGTTTGGTGCATTTTTTTATAGTTACTGCCCAGTTTTTATAATTACATCCCATTGATTATTTTTTAAAGCCCATTTTCCTGTTAAGCCTAATGCATCCCTCCTAGGAAAGATTTGCAGCCAGTGAGCGGAGAATAACAAGTTGATCTTGCTCGGTATTCCTCAAAAGACGATATAGCTGGGCTAGCCATTTTCATCTTGAAAAAATTAGTATCTGGGCTGGATATCTGGCCTGGGCTAGATGGGCCACAGCCCGCCCAGTTAATACCCTGCTCTCGTCTGAACAACAACGAAATCATCACAAAGAAAAACTTTGCAGTGCTCACGCCTCAAAAACACGAATACTGTTCGAGCTGCTTGGTCCCAGCTGTTGGCCGCACCTTGTGCAATTCTCTCGTTTATATTGACTACATAGGTTGACAATGGTGTGGGACCGTGATGTCAGGAAACCAGGAGAAAGCAAAAAAATATATAGTTGTACATAATAAGGAGGCACTTGCGTACGTACGGCTATGACCCTAGTGGGTCCCTAGTGTCATCCAGTCAAAATAAAGTCATCTCCTGAATCCACATGTTCGTTGACCATGTTAACAATGCTCGGTGCCACGTAGCGCAACAACTCGAAGGACAACGGAGAGGGCCTCACGGGCCCTACGGAGGTCTGATACAGTGCCCGCTGCTCATTCAGGAAGCCAGGATCATCGGACACCGATGAGCACCTTAGAGAAACTGAGACGGCATGAAACGGTAAGGCCATGCTTGGGAGCTCTGGTTTATTTGAAACCTGTATTAACATACAAGTGTAATTTACTCATCATCGGAAACAACGCGTAAAATACAGGCGTAATGAAACCGAGGGGCCGAAGTCTGTGTAAGTGCATCTAGTGCCCCTTAGTGATTTTGGTGTATTGAAGACTTATATGTTAAGGAACTAATGCATTTGTCAGTGTACACAGGTCTATAAGTCTATGAGGAGTTTGATATTTACAGAGAAAGTCGACCCCTAAAAATGAAGTTCTTCAACTGAAGACTTTGACATTCTGAAGACTTTCTGAAGACTTTGAAAGTGAAGAAATTGGTGTGACCTTGAAGACTTGGTATTTATTTGAGGAACATGAAGCGTGAAGACTTTTGTTTTCGTAGTTTCATTTTCTCTTTCTTGAGTCATAGGAAACACCGTACTGTTAAAGGGGGTCGAGGAAATACTAAGGAAAAATTTCCATGTGATGCTCAACTCAAAATCCTACACCTACCAATCCCTTCGAGTGAAGCCTTTGGAAATCTCATACAGATTCAGTCAATTTCTTGAAAGGAGAGAGAAAAGTTCTTCCAGTCATTGAGGAATTTTTTCTGACCGAGGAGTTAGGAATTCGCCATCTGGATTGCCTACACAAAGGAGGAACATGATAGCCCCGAGGAATTTGATGTTCAAATTTCCGACCGTTCTTGTCTTCTTGGCCACCTGTCCCAAAATATCTTATCCACCTAACGGTCATATCATTGAAGGGCATTTATGTCTTATCATGTCGGGCTGCTCCCTAGGCTATAAATAGCCGCCTCCTACAACCACTAGCTGGTTGGCTGCTCCGAGAGAACTTGACACTTGTCATTTGAGAGCAACCCATCCTCTGAGGACTTTGAGCGAAAATCATCAAGTGAGGAAAACCCCAAAAACCAAACCCCTACAAACCAAAAGTGATTGAGCATCATCAAGAAATTGATCTCTGCGTGGATCCGACGCTTGTTACCTTTGAAGACTGTGCTTCTTCCAGCGGTTAGGCGTCATGGTCTAGAGCATCCAAGAGGAATTGTGGATCGCCGAGTGATCAAGTCTGTGAAGGTTTGGAAGTCGCCTGAAGACTTACCATGAGTGTTTGGACGAGGTCTATGTGACCTTAGTTCAAGGAGAATACGGTGAGGACTTGGTGTCCTGAGCTGCGTGCTCAGCGAATGGGTGTCCGGGACTGTGTGTCCTCGAGTTTAAATACTCAGCCGCTCCAACCAGACGTACAACTGAGACAGCAGTTGGAACTCGTCTACCAAATCATTGTCGTCACCAACCTAACTGGTTCTATTTCCTCAACCCTTTCATTTCCTCATTACTGTGTTGAGTGTTTGTTCATATCTGTGTTTGAAGACTTTGATGAAGACTTTCTCAATTTCCTCGTTCAATTTCTTGATCTGTTTGTCTTCATCTTGTGTTATCCTGTGATTACGCTTTCAGTACTCTGTGCTAGTCTTCATTTCATCATGATGACCATGCGTGTGATTCTGTTATGCTTACTTCGAGTACTTATTCCGCTGCAAGTAGTTCTTCGCTAAGGAATTTCCTCACCGCAAATTCCTCAATGAAGAATTCATAAAATCGCCTATTCACCCCCTTTATTCGATATAACGACTTTCAATTGGTATCGAGCAAGGTACTCCCTTGTTCGTGTGATTTTGGTTTAACCACCGGAGTTTTAGTTATGTCGACCGCAGTATGATCAAGGTCTCAGCAGGTGTCCTACCTTCGATGGGACGGACTACCCCTCATCGGAAGAACAAGATGCGAATGCATCTTGAAGCAATTGACAACGATCTACGGTATGTTGTGGAAAAGGTGTTCCCTCCGTCACACCTTCTCTGAATGATGCTGATGTGAAGAGATTCAAGCAACTCGATTCTCAAGCGAAGAATATCATATGTGGCCATCTGAGCAAAGGTCAATATGGAAGAGTGAGTGCTTTGGAATCTGCCAAGCTCATCTAGGATAGGCTGTCCAAAGTAAATGAAGGTGTCTCAACTCAGCGTGACTCTCGAGTTGATGTTCTTCGGAATCTCTTCAACCGCTTCAAAAGACTCGACAACGAAAATGTTCAACAAACCTTCGATCGCCTCACTGACATCTCAAATGAGCTTCAAGCACTTGGCGCCACTGACATCACCGACCATGAGGTGGTGAAGAAATTACTAAGATCGCTTGATTCCTCATTTGATACTCGCACCGATGATACAAGAACGAGCTGACTACAAGTCTCTTGATCCTGCCGATATCCTCGAAAGACTAAATACTCACGAGTTCCACTTGCTGAAAGAGAGATCTCTATGGTTCTAGCTATGGAAAAACACGTGCCTCAAGGCCAAGGCTGTGTCGAATCTGAGTGTGAAGACTCGTAGTAGCCTTGGAGATCTGAAGAATTAGGCCAGAGCTAGCACTGCTCGTGAAGAAATTCCAGAAATTCTCAAGGCGTGGTCGCTTTGGAAAATCCTCAAGAAGCGGTGATTCCTCATCTAGTGACTATAAGAGAAGACTTTGTCACAAATGCAAGAAACCTGGTCACTACATCCAAGATTGTCCTCGATGGGAAAAGGAATTAAAGAAGAAGAAACACAAGGATTACAGTTACGATGACGCCAAGAAGAAGAAGAAATCATCAAATCTTCATCATCAAAATCCTCAAAGCCTTCTTCTCACAAGAAGAGCAGCTCCAAAAGGCTCGGGCATTCATTGGCAAGGAAATGGACTCAAGCTGAATCGAGGAACATGAGGAAGAGGAGGAGTCTGAAGAATCCGAATCTGGTGTGGCTAGTCTGGCTTTCGCTCTCGCTTTAGTTAGCAAGTCCATCTTCAACATCAAGAAACCGACCCACCGACAAGCCCGATGAGGATGATGATGACTTCGCCCCACCTATTGCTTCATGGCAAAAGGTGCCAAGGTACTCAATTTCACCTCCTCTGAATCTAGTGAAAATGAATCTGATGAGGATCTCAAGCCCAACTACTCTAAACTTGCTAAAATTGCTATAAAACAACAAAGGGCTTTTGAAAAGGTTCAAAACATGCTAGACAAAAGTGATGATATGTTGGGTGAAGAAATGGATCGCACTAAAGCCCTGACTGAAAATCTTCAGAGACTTCAGTCTAGGCTTGACAACCTTCAAGGTCATCACAACACTCTCTTATCTGATCATGAGAAACTTTCTTATGAATTTCTTCAAAGAAAGCAAGATCTTGAGATGCTAAGAGTGAGTTATGAAGATCTTCAGAAGGAGCGCGATTCATTACTTGCTCAACAAATCAGCGCTTCTCAAGAAGAATTTGTTCCTCCATGCTTAAAGTGCATTGAACGTGAATTTGCTAATTCTTCACCTGAATGTTCAAATGCTTCAACTGGTACAAATTCTTCACCTGCCTCTGCTATCACTAATTCCTCATCTGAGGACATTGCTAGTATCACTGACGATGCAGGGCTGATGGAATTGTACATGACAGGCATGTACAAAAGCCTCAAAGGGCATCAGACTCTTTGTGATGTGCTTAAAAAGCAGATCCTCAACAGGAACCCTAGGAAAGAGGGTATTGCCTTTGAGAGGAAACTCAATGCTGATGGAACATACTAGAAGCCCGAGCAAGATCCCAAAACCTCATGGGTTGCTGCAAAGGGACCTCCAGATTGATCCATCTAACTTATCTGCTTTACATGCAATTTCCTCATTCTGGATGAGTCATTTGACTCAACTATAAACTGTTCAAAAATCAGAATGGTGAAGTATTTGCTAGATATGTTGGCACTAATCGCAGAACGGTTCCCCTATGAAGAAAATCTGGGTTCCCAAGAAGTGCCTTGAAAGTCTTCAGTGAATGTCCTCATGACACCACCAAGGAAGAATAGGAACCCCAGATCAAATTCTTCATATGGATCCAAGTCCTCATACCGGACCAAATTCCTCACGTGGATCAAAGTCCTCATATGATTATCATCGTGCTAACAACTCTGTTTCGCAGGGTAGAGCTAAGGGCTATGAATATGTGCATTATTTTTCAAACCAATATGTTCATAAGTCCTCGAAGAATTTCTCTGCTTATTCATATGCTTACCCTAACCCCTTTTATGTGAAACGAAATGGTTTGGCTTCTATGCCACCATTCTCGTATGGTGCTCGCAGAGTGATGAACTCTTTGCCACCCCTTCGATGTGGGTGGTGAAGAAAAGAACTAATCTCTTCTGCAGGGTCAGTCTCGGGCGTGCCTTAACATCTCAAGAATTTCTTTGGGGACGACAAAGTGCTCGAAAGGACGCAGCTAATCATGATGAAATGAACTTTCATTTCACACGTCCTCATACTGCTTATCTGTTGATACTGACTGATGAAATTCATCTGATGAACTTGATATCATATTCTTCACTAATGAAGTATATGAGATCGTAAGTTGTACTAATTCATCTGCAGGATGATCAACCCAAAGCCACTGAGTGGGTTCTCGATAGTGGATGTACAAATCACATGACTGGTGACAAGAATCTATTGATGGATGCTCCCTTATCACCGTCACATCTGAAGCATATATCTTTGCTGACAAAGGCAAAAGTCAGGTATTGGGTCTTGGTAAGGTTGCCATCTCTAAGGACATGCACATGGACAAAGTCATGCTTGTTGAGTCCTTAGGATACAACCTCATGTCGATCTCAATGCTTTGTGATCTTGATATGGTTGTTATCTTTGGCAAGTATCGTTGTGTTGTGATTATGGAAGTGACAATTCCAAAGTCTTGAAGGCTTTAGGAGAGGAGACTTGTATATTGTTGACTTCTCCACAGGACCACAACCAGCCGTGTGTCTACTTACAAAAGCTTCGAAGGCTGGCTATGGCATCGGCGACTTGGTCACGCAGGCATGAGGAATTTGCACTGCGCTTGCGAAGAAGCATGTCATTGGCATTGAAAATGTCAAATTCCTCAAGGATCACTTATGCGAGCCTGTGAAGCTGGAAAAATGACCAAGGCCAAGCATCCAAATAAGACTATCATGACCACTACTCGTCCCTTGAATTGCTTCACATGGACCTCTTTGGTCCCAATCATTACTCAGCTGTCGTTAATGATGCATCTTTATATGGATTTGTTATTGTTGATGATTACTCTCGTTACACATGGGTACACATTGTTACTTACAAAAATCAAGTGCATGAAGTCTTCAAACGATTTTCCTCGAGGGCTTCAACTAACTTTGGTGTGAAGATCAAGCACATCAGGAGTGACAATGGAACTGAGTTCAAGAATTCTGGTCTTGATGACTATCTTGATGAACTTGGTATTACTCATGAGTTATCTGCTCCTTATACTCCTCAGCAAAATGGCGTCGTGGAGCGCAAGAACAGAACTCTTGTTGAGATGGCTCGCATTATGCTTGATGAATACAAAACGCCTAGTCGTTTCGGATTGAAGCAATCGACACTGCGTGCCACATCATCAACAGTATATCTTCACAAATTCTTCAAGAAGACTGCCTATGAACTCCTCAACGACAAGAAACCTAATGTAAGTTATTTCAAAGTCTTGATGCTAAATGCTGGATTAGAGATCCTCATCACAACTCTAAATTTGCACCAAAGCACATGAAGGTTTTATGCTTGGTTACGGAAAGGACTCGCACACCTACAAAGTCTTCAACATCACTCTACACAAGATTGTTGACATTTGTAGATGTGCGGTTCGATGAAACTAATGGCTGCAAAGAGAGCACCTACCTTCATGTTAGATGAACCAGACCGAGGAATCTATCAAGTTCAAGGCAACTGAGGATGTCATTCCTACTGAAGAAACTGCTGAAGAATTCATTCCTATACGCGAAGAACGTCGAGCTGATGCACCTGAAGATAATGTTAAAGAAAATGGTGCTGAGGAAAATGATCAAATTCCTCGACGACAACCAGCTCATCCTCGCGTTGCAAAAGAAGTGCAAGTGGAGAAGATCATCGATGACATTAAAGCGCCAGGTCCTCTCACACGCTCAAAAGCTTCACATTTATCTAACTATTGTGGGCACTATGCTTTTGTCTCTATCACAGAGCCCACTAAGGTAGATGAAGCATTTCGAGCCGGAGTGGATTCAGGCCATGCAAGAAGAATTACATCAGTTCGAGCTCAACAATGTCCGAACTGGTCAAACGTCCGATCCTCGCAAGCATAATATCATTGGCACAAAGTGGATCTACCGCAACAAGCAAGATGAAAATGGTCTTGTGGTGAGGAATAAGGCACGACTAGTAGCTCAAGGCTACACGCAGTTGAAGGAATTGATTTCGATGAAACTTTTGCACTGTCGCTAGACTTGAGTCTATTCGCATATTACTCGCCTATGCTAACCATCACAATATCACCTTATATCAAATGGATGTGAAAAGTGCATTCCTCAATGATAAGCTTGAGGAAGAAGTATATGTTGCTCAACCCCCAGGTTTTGAAGATCCAAAGAATCCTGACAAAGTCTTCAGACTCAATAAGGCCCTCTATGGCCTCAAGCAAGCCCCTCGGGCGTGGTCTTCAAATTCGTCAACAACACAATGGCATATTCATATCTCAGGAGAAATACCTCAAAGATGTCCTGAAGAAATTCGGCATGCAAGATTGCAAAGGTGTCAAAATTCCTATGCCCACAAATGGCCATCTATGCAATCGATGAAAATGGTATTGACTTCGATCACAAGGTATACCGCTCCATGATTGGTTCTTTATTGTACTTATGTGCATCTAGGCTAGATATAATGCTTAGTGTTTGCATGTGTGCCCGATTTCAAGCTACACCGAAGGAATCACACCATAAGGCTGTGAAGCATATTCTTCGATATCTAGCTCACACACCAACACTAGGATTATGGTACCCCAAGGGCTCTACTTTTGATCTCATTGGATATTCGACTATGACTATCTGGTGATCGTGTGGACCGCAAGTCAACATCTGGTACTTGTCATTTCCTCGGACAATCTTTGGTCCGTTGGTCCTCGAAGAAACAGAACTGCGTATCACTGTCTACTGCGGAAGCTGAATACATTGCTGCTGGCTCGTGTTGTGCTCAATTGCTATGGATGAAGCAAACTCTCAAGGACTACGGCATCAACGTGAAGAATGTGCCTCTCTATTGTGACAATGAGAGTGCCATCAAGATTGCTCACAACCCAGTTCAGCACTCGAAGACAAAGCACATTCAAATTCGTCATCATTTTCTTCGTGATCATGTGTTGAAGGCGACATCTCCATCGAGCACGTAAAGATCAAGAACAGCTAGCTGATATCTTCACTAAGCCCTTGGATGAAAAGAGATTTAGCAAGTTGCGGTGTGAGCTAAATATCTTAGAATCTTCGAACGTTCTTTGAAAAGGGCACACATCCTAACACTTATGCAAAATTGATGACTTAGATGTGCAACACATGAAGAAACGTTTTTCTTCAATCAATGAAGAATAACACTCTAAATGTGAAGAAATTAATGAAGAATTTGATTCTCGTAACCCTCGACAATTGTACGCGTGTCTGAAATCATCATTCTTATCTGATGGGTCACACCACCACCAAAGTTGAAAATCTTCAATTTGAGTTTTTCCTCAGTTTTGAAATTCTTCAGTTTTTCAAATTCTTCAACTTTGCAAAATCTTCACTGTTTCCGTCGTCTTTCCTCATTGGCTATATGGGTTTATGTCCTCTACAGCATTCACTTATGGCTATTTCTTCAAGTCGCTTTTTCTCCTAAGTGAATGTGATCGGACCCTTCCCCCTCTATGCTATACTCAACCCAATCCATTCACAAATTCTTCATGTGCGTTCTATTTGAAACTCGTTCAAAATCTTCACCGAGTTCTTGTCACCAAGAAATTGTGAACGGAACTTTAAAACTGATCTTATCCAAACTTTCGGTTTTGCCGCTCAAACCGTTCCGCATCCCACGATGCATTATTTTATTCACCCACGATTGTACGATCTCCACTACACATGCGTGGGTGACACATGTCGTGAGAAGGAAATGGTCAGGCATGTTCGTCCCTAAATCTTGAGGCGATCCGTTTTTCACCGTGTCTATAAATACCCTCTTCCTTCCTCACTTCTTTTACTCTGCTCGACATCTCTCTCCCGCCGAGCTCCTCAAACCCTAAGCGCCCGCTACTCCATCGTCGCCGGTGAGGAAAAGCTTCACTGCCTCGACCTCGTCGCCGACGTACTCGCGCCGACCAGGGAAATCCTCACTCCGCCGCCGCCGTAGCTGTCTTCCTCCACCAAGTTAGGGCATGGAAGATCTGAACGGACGAACTTCCCAACTGTTCTTCTCAATTCGTTGTGTTCTTCACTTCAGGTAATTAAAAGTTACTTTTATTACTCGCTTTGATTCTCAAACCTTCTTGAAAATCTTCAACGGTGTTTATTCTTCAAATCTTCACACATATGAACACCTCAAATCTCTTGATTCGTTTCTCTAAGCAATGATTTTCTTCAAGATTCCTTAATTGTGTGGATCCTCGATCTATACAACTCTGGAACCTAAGACAAAGAACGCTTAGTAAAATTCTTCAAGGCTCATCTGGTCAAAATCCTCAAAACTTGTTCTTTTGGAAAACCTTACGAGAACGATATGACCTCTCCAAATTCCTCGCAACTATACTCTGTTCACAGTACGCATGTCCACCGCTGAATCACTAGGTTCTCATCAACTTAACTCATTTGCAGCGTTCCTCGAAGAAAAACTGCATACTTCTTCAGATAACTCAATTGTTCAAATTCCTCAAGCAAGAACATGGCGACGGTAAGAAGCCACGAAAGGAGGAAAGAAACCTGAGGTTATGACTGCGTTTGAAATCCACGAGGAAATCTATGCTTTGACTATCGCACACCGGATGAAGAAAACAAAAATCAACGCAAGGTGCGTATTCGTAAGATTGAGCGGAGATGGGCACGGAATGGAGGAATACAGATATGTAACTCCTAAGTACATGAAGAAATTCGCTCTCAATCCTCCATGCCCAAGAGCTCCATTGGCACCTGGCCAAGTAGCTGATCCCACAAGTATCAAACGAGGTGAGGACTTTATGAATGGGCTAAACGCCAAGCAAAATTGGCAAAACAAGCCAAGGAGGCAATGAAGAAATTCAATGAGGATTCTGCCGCTGCTACTGCCACTGAGGCCTCGGTCAAACCAAGGAAATCCATGCCAAAGAAGCCTGCTCGTAAGCCAAGTGCTTCATCATCTGCGCCCTCACGGCCAAGTTCCTCAGCAGCACCCTCCAAGCAAATTCCTCACACTGCTGCTGCTCCACCAAAGTCCTCAACAGCTCCATCAAAATCTTCACCCCACATGCACTGGCTACATGTCAAAGAACTGCTGGCTTCTCAATTGCCTCAGGCGTTTCTGCAAGTTCCTCAGCCGCTCCCATTTCTTCAACTGGCCCGACTCAGTTGAAGACCAAAGCAACAGCTGGACGAGGTCCTCGGCCTAGCCCAAAGAAGAAACAGGTTGCATTCCATGTGCCATCTGATGATGAAGCATCTGATGATGAACTTGCGGAAATCATCAGAGACCGTCAAGAAAAGGCCGCTAGAGCCAAAGGCACATCTGTGCCACTGCTGTTGGATCCGAAGAAAGTCCTCGACTATATTGATCTCTGGCACAAGGATCCCAATACACCTATGCCTGACTTTCATCTGACACCTGGACAAAGTCATATGTTGACTCACTTCATCGCTGAAGAAAAATGGAAGTTTGAGAAGGCAAGGAAATAAAAAGGCTCTATCTGAGAAGGAGAAGTTCACAAGAAGAACGTTGTCAAGATGACACCGAGGAGCTTCTCAAGGTCCAGACTGAAATTCAAGACCTCAAAGAAAACTTGATTCCTATTATGCTGATTGGCAAGGAGCCAAGGTCAGATTTGTGAACTGACGAAGAAATTCACAAATGTTGCAGCCCCATGCAACATGAAATTCCTCAAGTCAAGCCTCAGCCCAACCGATCGAAGAACATGCCAAGACCGGCGATGACGTTCAACTGCTGATGAAAATGCTAGTTCCGGGCTGATGATCCCATTCCACCACCGAAGAAATTGCTGTGGCACCCACTAGTGGTGTGCGCTGAAGAAATTGCTCAAGACAGGCAATCGCATCATCCATTGCGCAAGAAATGAACCAAATTCCTCGGCTCCTCTTGCGCCAACTCCAACTCCAATTCTTCCATCGCCTCGATGTGAAGAAAACCAAGGCTTCGAACGAGCTGCTGTGAAGAAAAGGAAAGCATCACCTGCGTCGATTCTTCGCTGCGAAGAAAATGAGGCCTATGACCAGCTCATACGAAAATCCAATTGATGCTGTTCCAATTTCCTCCATACCATCAAAGGACGTTGTTCCTTTTGGAGAAGACTATGAGATCCCTATCGGATCGATGAAGAACATCATTCTGCTTTGCTTCATCGAGCAGATTGATGAAGAAATTGAAGTGGATGCAATCCTTCAACCCCGCTTATTTCTCACCTATGCCTCGGTTCACAAATGAAGAGGCTGGTGTTGAGGAAATTGAAGATGAAGATGTGGATATTGGATGCACCACACCGGTGATGAATGATGACTTTGGGAAAGTCTGCATCCCAATACTCCTCTCTTCACCCCGCTCAACAGATTCCTCGGTCCCTGCACAAAAAGTCCAAATGGACTCAAGAAACTCAACCCACTGGTTACGTGCATGAAGAAATCCCAGCCACTAGTGCCGATGAAACTGCTCTTCTGATCCTTAGATCGCATCTGTTGAGGAACAAGAAATTCCTCAGCCTGAAGAACCTGAACTTGCGATTCCTGAGGTGGTGATGCAAGTCACTGACACCCCTCTGCCAAAGCAAAAGAATCCGTTCTCAAGCAAACAAAAACTCAAGGCTGATGATTTCTTTGCCGAGCATGTGTTCTTCACTGACTATAATCCGTATGATTCTGCTCGCATTAGGAAGAGGCGTTTCTGGACTGCCAGCCAAGCCAACTTCTATTCCTCAGTGCTCTTCAACAAGGATAAAATCTTTGATCATGCTCATATTCCTCATGTGGACATGGAGTCGCTGCCAGGCTTTGAGCCAGTCCTCAGTGTTCTTCACGACGCAGGACTTCTAAATTTCTGCACCGATATCGTGGATGGAATGAAGAACTAATTCTTCATTTTATGCAACGCTGCACATCACGGAGACGCCAAGACGTGAACTCATGGGTCTTAGATTGGATGTCTGAAAATACTCACTACAAGGCACCAACAACTGAATTGCTTCGTGCCCTACCACTCAGTCCTCCACTTGATGGTGCACGTCGTATCTACAGCGAACCAGAACTTTTATATGCAAGTGCTGATGAAGCCTTTGAAGCCAAGACAGGCACCAAGAACCAAATTCCTCGTCAAGGAATTATTATATGTGCCTCGGACTGTCTATCGGATTCTGACGAAGACAATGAGTCCTATCAAAGGCCACGACTCAAACGATGAAGAAGTCGTTGGCATCATGAAGAATATGCTTTTCAACATCATCCATGGCGTTCCCGTCAACTTCCATGATTTCTTCATGAGGACTCTGGCAAACATAGCTATGTCACCATTTGAGCTGAAGCCTTATGCACCTTGGATTATGAGATTCATCAGGACAAGGTCTTCACTCAATTACAAGGCTGATACTTTGAACCACTGCAGCTACTTGCCCCCGATTGAAGTCCTCAAACGGACATTTACCTTAGATGATGACAAGGGCAAGGCTACTGCTGTGATCGATGAAGGAATTCGTCCATTGGATGGACAGTTTCGCAAAGCAGCATCCTACTCCACCAATGATGACTCGCCACACATGACTCGCCAAAATACCTCATCAAGCAAAGTCCTCAAGCTCTCGCACCTGTGGTGATGATGATCGTGAGTTACTCCTCAGTCTTCATCAGAAGGTTGATCGTAATCATAAATGGGTCAAGCGTCAGTTTGGTACTTTTCTTCACAACATGACCTCAACACACAATGCAGTGAAGAAAAACCACTACTACCTCCATGAAACCTTCAAACGCACCTGGGCTATTCTTTCACATGTCTACAGTGAAGAAGAACTGACGTCAATGGGACTCAAGGAAGAATTTGACTGGTCTGCACCTCCTCCGAAGAAATACAAGAAGGTCAAAGTTCCTTCCTTGGTGGCCAGCTCCTATTCTTCATCTCGCGACACTGATGAAAATGAAGACTTGGAAGACACCGCGGCTGGTCCTACTTCAACAACCAACCCCAACAATGCTGGCGCTCCGTCTTCAACTTGAAATTCTTCAGGAGCGTTAGTCCTCAGTTTCGATCCTTTTGGTCATTCGATAACAAAGGGGGAGAAATTTGAGTTAGTCTTCAAGCGGGTCTAGTTTATTGCCTATATACAGTAATTTATTCTTATTAAGTTACAACTCTCGTTCTTCTGAAACTTTTTATTGGATCGAGTTGTAATCTTAAACCCGATGGTGCTTTGATACTTTTGATGCATTATGCTCTTGCACTATGCTCTGACTCTCGTGAGCTCCTTGAAAATCTTCATAGCAAATCGATTTGGGCTATGATACTCTTGATGCGTTATTTTGCATACTCTGAATAACATCAAGCACCATATTTCATCATGCATTTCAAATTCTTCATATTATATGTCAAATGCGTGTATGAATTACAAGATATAGGGGGAGATCTCCATGATTCAATTCTTCAAATGTGCATTGCCTCAAAAGCAAATTCCTCACTATGCACATCTTCAGGGGGAGTTCTTCTATATCTTGCAATCAAATTCCTCATTATCAGTATTTACACTTCATATGTTTATCCCCATTGAAAACTTAACCTATATTGTCATCAATCACCAAAAAGGGGGAGATTGTAAGTGCATCTAGTGCCCCTTAGTGATTTTGGTGTATCAAGACTTATAGGTTAAGGAACTAATGCGCTTGTGAGTGTACACAGGTCTATAAGTCTATGAGGAGTTTGATATTTACAGAGAAAGTCGACCCTAAAAATGAAGTTCTTCAATGAAGACTTTGACATTCTGAAGACTTTCAAGACTTTGAAAGTGAAGAAATTGGTGTGACCTTGAAGACTTGGTATTTATTTGAGGAACATGAAGCGTGAAGACTTTTGTTTTCGTAGTTTCATTTTCTCTTTCTTGAGTCATAGGAAACACCGTCTTCGTTAAAGGGGTCGAGGAAATACTAAGGAAAAATTTCCATGTGATGCTCAACTCAAAATCCTACACCTACCAATCCTTCGAGTGAAGCCTTTGGAAATCTCATACAGATTCAGTCAATTTCTTGATGGATGAGACAAAGTTCTTCCAGTCGCAGAGGAATTTGTTCGACGAGGAGTTAGGAATTCGCCAAAGTCGGATTGCCTACACAAGGAGGAACATGATAGCCCCGAGGAATTTGATGTTCAAATTTCCGATCCGTTCTTTCTCTTCTTGCTACCACCTGTCCCAAAATATCTTATCCACCTAACGGTCATATCATTGAAGGGCATTTATGTCTTATCATGTCGGGCTGCTCCCTAGGCTATAAATAGCCGCCCCTACAACCACTAGCTGGTTGTCTGCTCCGAGAGAACTTGACACTTGTCATTTGAGAGCAACCCATCCTCTCAGGACTTTGAGCGAAAATCATCAAGTGAGGAAAAACCCAAAAACCAAACCCCTACAAACCAAAAGTGATTGAGCATCACTGAAGAAATTGATCCTGCGTGGAACCGACGCTTGTTACCTTTGAAGACTGTGCTTCTTCCAAACGGTTAGGCGTCATGGTCTAGAGCATCTAAGAGGAATTGTGGATCGCCGAGTGACCAAGTCTGTGAAGGTTTGGAAGTCGCCTAAAGACTTACCATGAGTGTTTGGACGAGGTCTGTGTGACCTTAGTTCAAGGAGAATACGGTGAGGACTTGGTGTCCTGAGCTGCGTGCTCAGCGATCGGGTGTCCGGACTGTGTGTCCTCGAGTTTAAATACTCACCGCTCCAACCAGACGTATAATCGAGACAACAGCTGGAACTGGTCTACCAAATCATTGTCTTCACCAACCTAATCGGTTCTATTTCCTCAACCCTTTCATTTCCTCATTCTCGTGTTGAGTGTTTGTTCATATCTGTGTTTGAAGACTTTGATCAAGACTTTCTCAATTTCCTCAGTTCAATTTCTTCACCTGTTTGTCTTCATCTTGTGTTATCCTGTGATTACGCTTTCAGTACTCTGTGATTAGTCTTCATTTCATCATGATGACCATGCGTGTATTCTGTTATGCTTACTTCGAGTACTTATTCCGCTGCAAGTAGTTCTTCGCTAAGGAATTTCCTCACCGCAAATTCCTCGATGAAGAATTCATAAAATCGCCTATTCACCCCCTCTAGTCGATATAACGACTTTCATCTGTAAGTAAAACCGGCGGTTACGCGTGTAATTTGAGAGACCAAAGGTATATTTTACAAGCATCGCTATATGGACGACATTACCAGACGATACATGCACGACGTGCGTATCATGCCATCCATGGGCAAGGCTGAAACAAGAGCTAACGGCTGGATTAGCTATCGCTCGAGTGTCGTTCAGCGTTTTTATCGTGTGTGAAGTACTTCCGATATTTTACTAGTCGAAATCGACCAACCAAGCGCCTTCGCCGAGACCATCTCGCTTTAATTTACAAGCGCCGCTTTTACAAGCGGGTTTGGTTGAAAACGATTTATCCAATCATGGCCTAGTATCATGAGTTGGTCGGAATATCATATGGTTTCAAGTCTAACCTACCCGACTTGTCGTATAGGCTATGAATGAAACATCAGACGATGAACTTCTTAAGCACGGAAACAACAGAAGAGGATGATCTTCTTAACAAGCAAATCACTGGCATTAGATCGACATGCAAAACAATACGAAGCATTATTCTCAGGAGGCACGGTTATCAGCTCGTGATGCCGCATGCCACAACATTCCAAACTCAAGTTTGCAATCAAACACAAGGCCTGGCATTACATAGACAATATTCAGAACAAACTCGTAACACAGGAATATCTCAGCAGAGTAACTATTTACTTCTAAACTGAACACAAGAATAGGAAAAAACACTCGACGCTGCTCACAAGAAGGGCGCCCCACTCAAAAATATCAAATGCATGTCTTCTGGCTAACATCAATGAGCAAATTTTGACAAGGTTTTCCAATTCTAATATATTAAACTAACGTCTTCTTGCTAACATCAATGATTAAACTTTGACAAGCTTTTCTCATTCAAAATATGTAATGCCTATGATCGTGGAGTCCTTTCGTAGCTTCTTGTACTTGTTTGGGCACTTTTTGCCCAAGGCACTCCACGTGTTGTTAAATTGCCAATGGTCTCTGCAGACTAGTCATGTCACCGGTGTCTAATAATACTCTGTAAAGCTTCGCCATTCCTTCAGTAATGTAGCGCAAACAGGATCGCTTTTTTTTCATAAAGTGGAACGACCAAGCTGACCCAAAGAATGCAGCATTTGCCTTGGACACATTGGCTCCTTTTGTGCAGTTCAACTAAAATCGAAGTCGGAATAAACCTGAGCTTTAATTTTGATATCCCTGTAAGCAACAATAGGTATAAGGGAAACAATTATTGAGAAATAACGGTTGATGACTTGTACTCCTAGAAGAAAAGCATCTACTGATCTACTTTATCTTAATGGGAAACAAAGCAGGAGAGTAGCAATTCTCCATCAGTGTGATTCATTCATATTGACCGAGACATTATCTTAACAATGCCTTGTTTCAACATGTATAAAGAACAACAAAGCAGAAAAGTACCATTCCTAAAACAATGCAAATGATTCATTTTAACAGAGACATTATCTTAACAATTTCTTGGTTAAACATGTAGAAAGAACTACAAAGCAGGATAGTACCATTCCTAACAAGTGTTGCAGTAGTTAATTAATTATGAGAGTGGCATTGCTTAATTTTACCAGCGGCGTTAGATTAACGAGAAGCATAAATAGTTCCAGGGGAGAGTGAGCGCAACAATAGTATGTGCTTCCATCTACTTATAAAGGGGGTGATGCAGAGTTTGTTGTAACAAAGCAACAAGCATCATGTCTGGGTTGGTCCCATTTTTGTTCACTACTTAATGGGAAAAGACAGCAATACAATAGCTTCAATTCAACATTTATTTAAAACAGTACCAATACAAGTAGCACAACATCTCAAAGCACATCAGCACAATCATGTGGATGAAGGCCTGTCTTGACCTTTCATCGCACCACCAGATAAAATACTTAATCTGCCAACACGAATAGGAAATCCAATCTCGCTTTGTGCGCTTGCAATCAAATCAAGCAAAGTGTTTCAGAAGCGAAGCAAAATGTCGCAATAGCAAGAAGTTGAATAGATATCCCTGTTTAAACAGAGGCAAAAAAGGAATCAATTACTATCTAATAAAGGAAGATGAAACATGCGGCCACAAAAATGGTAATCCCGGCAATCCCTAACAAGTGTTGCTGTTTTGAAATAAGATTCAGTAGTTAATTCTGAGAGTGGCATCAATTACTGGCTTATAAAGGGGGTGATGCTAAATTCGTTGTAACAAAGCAACAAGCATCATGTCTGGGTTGGTCCCATTTTTGTTCACTACTTAATGGAAAAAGACAGCAATACAATAGCTTCAATTCAACATTTATTGAAAATAGTACCAATACAAGTAGCATAACATCTCAAAGCACACTGCACAATCATGTGGATGAAGGCCTGTACTGACCTTTCATGAGACGGACAAGATAAAATACGAATCTGCTAACACCAATAGGAAATCCAATCTTGTTTTGTGCGGTTGCTTTGAAATCAAATCAAAGTGTTTTCAGAAGCGAAGCAAAATGTCGCAATAGCAACAAGTTGAATAGATATCCCTGTTTAAACAGAGGTAAAAAGGAATCAATTCGCTAATAAAGGAGGATGAAACATGCGCCACAAAATGGTAATCCCGCCAATCCCTAACAAGTGTTGCAGTTTTGAAATAAGATTCAGAGTTAATTCGATGCGGTGGCATCAATTCATCGGCTTATAAAGGGGTGATGCTGAATTTGTTGTAACAAAGCAACAAGCATCATGTCCAGGTTGGTCCCATTTTGTTCACTACTTAATGGGAAAAGACAACAATACAATAGCTTCAATTCAACATTTATTTGAAACAGTACCAAAACAAGTAGCACAACATCTCAAAGCACATCAAGCACATCATGTGGTTGAGACCAAGATTTGAAACAACTCGCCATGAAGACTGGAAACAAATCTCGATCTCCTTTTGTGCAGTTCCACCAAAATTAAGCAAAGTCACCGGTGTGACATTCAAGTTGAACTACACAAAACACTCTTAAAACATAAGTGTTTCGACAGCGAAGCAAAATGTCGCAATAGCAACAAGTTGAATCGACACCCTGTTTTAACAGAGGCAAAAAGGAAACAATTACATGCCGATAAAGGAGGATGAAACAAACGGTGATGTAAAGAAGCATCTAACTTATCTTGGATGGAAAACAAAGTAGGACAAAGGGCATTTCTAAAACTGTTGCATTGATTCATATTAACAGAGACATTCTCTTGAAACAACATTCGTTAAAAATGTAATTTACTTTTAACAAAGGGCATTGCTTCAATTTTCCGCGGCATTCTTAGATTAACAAAAGAAAATAGCTGTATGGGACATGCTAGCACCATGTGCGCCCACACGATAAATGGGTGATGCGAGTATGTAGCCAAGCAACATATACCGTGTTGGTCCCATATTTGTTCTCTTTGAACTTTTTCCTATGTGAGGGCAGCATATCTAGTCCTGCACAAACTACCCGACCCCCAGCTTTCTTTCCCTTTTCAACAAAGAGATCGGTTCCTTACAGATGTGTGTGCTGGGTTACCCCCTTTTCCCTTTTCGACCTACAAAGCGGCTGGATACACTAAAAAAATACACTTCCGTGATGATACGTGTTTGTCACAGTAGGTCGCGTTTTTGTCATGCATGTACATCCATTACAAATTTATGATGTAATCAAGATAGTCATACATGCTTTGTCGAGAAGTGTTCCATGACATTACCAAAATTATCATCACGGAAGTGTCCACTTCCATGACCATAAATCGCGCGTCACGTAAGTGCTTTCGTCAAGGGTGACCGACACGTGGCATCCACCGTAACGGAACGCCGTTAAGCTATCGGGTCGGATTTTGGATCCGATAACCCGTTAACAGCCCCGACCAATGGGAAATTTCCACGTGTAAAATTCTGATTGGCCGTCAGTGGGCCAGATGTCGCCCGTCCATTGGAGGAGACATGCCTATGGTACGTCGACACGTGGCTGGGCTCAACATAGGCCCATATAGGTTAAAAAGGCCGGCCCAGTCAAAGGCCCGTAGAACTTAATCAGGTACTAGTGGGCCAGCCCAATGATGGCCTGCTTAATAAAGGCCCATTTACAACCCGAAACCAGATCTGGCCCGTTAATTTTTTGCCCAATATTTGGGCGCATTTACGGCCCGAAGCCAGATCTGGCCCGTTAATTGTTCGCCCAATATTTGGGCCCATTTGCGGCCCGAAGCCAGATCTGGCCTGTTAATTGTTCGTCGAATATTCAGGCCCAACTACAACCCAGTGACTTTCGGCCTGTTAGAGGCCTGATGTAGACATGGGCCCATTTCAGCCCGGTGTGACTTTCGGCTGAATGGCCCGTGCTGCCCATGGGCCATATATGGTCCGACGGACATCGGTCCCACTAACGGCCCGTGCTAAAGGTGGCAACAGATAAGCCTAACGTGACTTTGGGCCTATTAAAGGCTGTCGCGTAATTCGCCCGTTGATGCTCGACTTAAGATTTTGGCCTCTAAAGGCCCATGATATCGATGGGCCAACTAAGGCCCGAGATATGTTTCGGCCTGGTAACGGCCCGTGAGCTAACTGGGCCCATAATGGCCCGGTCTACATTTCGGCCCGCTGAAGGCCCGACAACGACTAGTGAAAATTGAGGCCCAACATGCAATTTGGCCTGCTAAAGGCCCGTGGTTTCATCTCGGTCATAACAGGCCAGTACAATATTCAGCCTGTTAATGGCCCAACGCTACCTGGGCCAAACTAAGCGCTGGGTCGACAAAAGGCCCAACTAAAATATAGGTCGGTGTAAGTTTGGGCCTGGAGCAATGTGTGAAGGCCCCAATCATTCGGGCCCAAGAAAGACGCAGGCCGGCCCAATTGTGGCCCGCTAAAACCTGGCTCGTTATCGAATGTTTCGGCCCGGTCAACTACATCTAATTTTTTTTTCAGATAGCGAATGATGGCAATAACTAGTAGGAATTAAGAACAAACCTAATCTATACAACAAAGAAATTACGGCATAGTAACTAAGAATAAACCTACACTATACAATAAAGCATTTAAGGTATATTACATCCACTGGGCATCGAAGTTCGCCACCAGTGATCATAAAGCGCAACGAAGAAGCAGATTACAAAAATGGGCACCATTGCAACAGAACAAAATAATACTTGAATCGAGACCACTTCCAAGACAGTTCAAGAAAGATTAGCCTTGATGGGGAACTGCTGCATAAGCTGCTTGAGCAAGGCTGTGAGACCGCCCTAGCATGTCGGTCATAGCTTCCAGTGTAGCTGTTTAGCGATGAGGTTCTCATTGGTGTTCTCGCAATCTTTCTTAGAGATAGGACTTCAAGTCGAAGTTGAGTTGTAGAATGCCTTTCGCTAGAACTTGGGACTGAAGAAGTCGAACTGATTCGCACAACGAATTACGTGAGCTTGTCATTTGTTAGTCTCAAGTAACTTGAACACTGCATCAAGACAAGACTTTGGGGTTGTCTCGCTATCTTCAAGATGTTTTGTCTTCTTTGCTGCAATATATGTTGGGTTTGTCTCACAGCCTTCACGAGACTTGTGCATGCCATCGGGCATATCACCTGAAACAAAGCGAGAGAGATGACAGGTTTTGCACGTATAAACAAAGATGATAACTGTTACATCAATTCTATCCAATTTCAAATTAGAAAATAAAGAGTAAGTTCAAAATATCAATAGCATAATTTGGCATTGTTCATAATGCGGGAGCTTCACCACACTCTTTGGATTACCATGTCAACATAACAAGCATAGATGAAGGGCAAAGAAAATCATTGTATCTATTTTGGATAATGTGCATGGCATGTTGTTCATATCATCACCACATCAAGAAGATAAAACAGAGATGACAAGGTGCAAACGTGGGCTGCTTCACCACACACTAGATTATAGATCCACAAAACCAAGCATACATATAGGGAGTATTAAGTAATGTACATGGTATGAATAAGAAATTTGATTTTACAAGGAAAACTTAGAACTTATGGTTCTTACGAACATGCATTTTGGTAGAAACAGCAAACTAAACAACAGTAAATGATATGGAGTATGAGCAAATTAAACAACAGTTGAGGATAAAGGCTTTAGAAGGACTGACTTACATTAACAGTTAACACCGGCTTTATAATGCCCTTCTCCATGTCAAGGGAAGGATAACTCAAGAATTTCAGCATAGAATCTTCTTCATAAGCATTGCACATACTCTACATTTTGTAGAGAGTAATTATAGATATGATAATCTTGAAGGGATAGAGGATAATGAAGATAAGATGCAGATTGATGCTACATAATCAACTACCAATCCACGAAGTACAAGCGTTACAGGACAAAATGTCTTGACAAGAGCAATGGGCTACACTTCAGACCGGCATTGTCTCGTATTCTACTTGTTGGTAAGATTAAATATAGATCTGATCTTTTTAGTAAATGGTGGGAGGGAGATAAGATGCGAATGCTACAAAATGAACCAATCCCTCTTCCCATAATACAAGAGTGTTTTGAACACTAGTGTACTTGTACAAAACGTTCTTATATTATGGGACGGAGGAGTAGCTGTTAATGTAAGTACGGTGATAGACCACGTTTAGTCCTTACAAGAGGACTGCAGAGCTAAACCTCTTCAAAAGCATTGGGTTGATTCTAAATTTGTGTAAGAGTCCATATGGATCTTATAATGTCCACCAAATGGACGATTACGAGGCTAACATGTGAAGTGATGCTACATAATCAAATAGCTATGAAAGTAAGTATGGTCATACAGGCAAGAGGTACTCACAAGAGCAATGCGATTATGCAAAGATAGTTGAGAGATTCCGTGGTCCCTTGAGAACAAATGTTCTTCTGCTAACAGTTTTCATACAAGTGAGACATTAAGGCAAATGCAGAAATGTAGTTCAAATTGTGATGTGATATCATAGACAGTACCTTATGCTGCAGTCAAAGACCAATGTGTAACAAGATTATTCCAGTCACCGTCGGATAAATGTAGCACCGGAGACTTTACAGAAATTTCGTTCAGAGGCTTGCCATCGAAGTGCGCTTGCCTCAGGTAGGAACGATACTTCATCAACGAGTGCTTGAAAAGCGCAACCAACTCTTGCTCGTCATCACAATCCAGTTTGCTCCTCGCCTATTTAAAAGAATGAAATCTTGTGTCTTCTGTCAGCAGAAACATATGCAGTAATGACCATGAATAACATTAGTACATTACTTACGCGTAAGTTGCGGAGGAAGACTGGAAATTGTTCGTTCATGGTATAATCTTTCCATGAAGGAAAGATGCGCACAAAGTTCCTGACAACAACATAAGCTTCGTCTTCTAAACTGGGAAGAAATGGAACAGGGGTCCTATTTGCTGCAATTGGGGCTCTCTCTGGTTCGAAAAGGGATTTGGCAACTGGATTTGGTGTACTCTTTGCTGGAATGGGGGTTTTGCGTCGTACAACTGGTGCTATGTCAACGGCATAATCATACTGCTTTCTTTGCAGTTGGGGTCTCATTGAGTTGGGGCATCGAAATGACTAGTGTAGTAGGGCTAGAGTCTGCTAGAGTTGGGGTATTTTGTGGGTCGTGATATTGCAACTACACCTAATGGGCTATTTGATTTATCGGTGCCACTACCTTTTCCAAATACTTTGCTTGTGCTCCTCCACGATCAGCAATCGCCTCTTCCTTTTGAACGTCGATACACAAGAACAACATTTGAATGGATAAATATGGTATGATGACGATGGAATATGTACTGAAAATGGATAGGCAGGGCGTATTCACATACACGATGTGTAAACTAAGCTAATGGCAGTTCAACAAAGTAGAAGCAATGCAAAGCATCAATTGCAAGATACGTGCAAGCAATGTAACCTTGGAAAGTTAGAGCAAGTACCTTGATGGGTGAATAAGATAGGGCATCTTCCTCTGACTCCTCCACTAGGGAGCTACTTTGACTTAGGTCTCCCTCTAGATCAGAATCACTATTAGGATCATATTCTGAGCATGAATCTATAGGTGGAGAGCGTTTGCATTGCATTGCATCCAGACTTGATTTCAGTCCCTTAATGCCAAGTTTTACAGCCATGGCATTGTTCTGCTTTATTCTTTTCATGCGCGCAAGCTCATAATCATTATGATGCTGTTCGAATCTGAGATTCATGAAAACATAAAAAGTAGTCAGATTATCTATGGAATGCATTGCGGATTCAACTCGGAGAGTGTCTCCTATAAACCCTGAATATGCAAAGTTCACCTCCCCAACCATCTTGACGGACCACACACGTAAATACAAACCCTTATGTCTCTATAACAGGCACACATTTCAAAACTGAAGTAGGAACATTAGAATCATATGAAATTCAGATTTGAACAAATAAACTAAGCAATTATGAGTGGCGAATGTTTAGCTTCAAGGGTGGAGTGTTGGTAGTGCGACACAAAGCAAGTAGGCAGATTGTATTCCATGTAACAGATCGAAACCTATGTAAAAGCTAGAAATGACACTTTCTTTCTATACAATGAAGTGTTCATTACCCACACATGATGGAAGAGATCACACAGAGAAATACTATTCACTCAGGTCTACGGTTCCAGTATTTAGAAACAGGGTGGTCCACCCTAAAAGAATATTGACAAAAAATATGACAAGGCAAGCATAGATGTAGTGAATCAATCATTTACTTGTGAGCTTATTAGGACAAGTATGCAGAATTGTAACTGCAGTAAGAGACCGTCCAAAATCTGAATGAAGAAGTTTGTCTAGCACTTATTGTTTGCAACTAATCGACGTGAATAATTGGATATTATATCGAATGAGTAGGAAAGACAAGTAAAATTGTCAACAAACCTGGCTTGCGAGTAATCTGGGTCAATGTCACTCGACCAACAATCCAAAATGACTAGTTTCATTAGAGGGCGAATTTTGAAAACCCCGTGAACTTTAGAGGTACTAAAGATTACCGAAATACATCTGAACCATTAAGTGTATGTAGCACCGAGCACACAACAAACCCTAATGACAGTCCCGCCTAATGAGTAATGAATCAATTAGAAAATGGGTGATGAGGAGTGGTTGCTTTGAGTGTTGAGGACGATCTCGGGATAAATCGGGTTGGCTTGGTGGGTGCTGCACGCTGAGCCCCGAACGGATCGGGAAGGTAGGCACGGCGGCGCGCCCGGGCAGCGGTGACGCTGTTGGGCGAGTGGCTCCTGGCCTCCTGTTAGTCCGCGTCTCCTCCTAGAGTCATGCCGTCCGGGGACGGCAAGTCACCGGCGAGGCAGGCGGGTTTGAAGCAGTAGAGATCGAAGCCTTGCAGCGAAACAGAGGGAATCGGGGCTGGACGACCCAAAATCCTGGGTGGGCCGCCCACCGTGGTCACCTCAGAGATACACACCCGAGCGGTGAACATGCATTTTGAAACTAATTTAGGAACATTTAGCTGACCAATTAAACAACTCTGTTTTAATAATATCAGATTCAGATTTGAACATCTAAGCTTGTTTAGCTTGATGCGGAGCAATGTTATTATGACACGAAGCACGATTCTCGATTGTATAGTGATAATAAAAGGGGAAATTCTAAGCATATTTTTTAGCAAAGAGGGTTTCCTCCGATTTCTATTAAAGAAACCACCACGGAACCAACATGATCAATTAAACCCTAAGCATGATCAATTAAACCAGATATGGATGTGCCATGGCAGATTTGAAGCTGCAAACCGGAGAAATGATATTTAGCATCCATTGTTTGCTTCGAACTAAGAACTAAATTCTAAGAGCTGAAAAGAAAGTAGAGTAACCAAGTTAAGATCTATTTTCTGGTTGAGATCAAAAAGTTGAGGAGATATGAAGTACCACCTCTCTTGCGGCACCGTGTAGGCATCAGGGGTGCGATGGCTGTCGGTGGCGTTGAAGCAGATCTGTGACGGTAGACGGGTGCATCGGGGGATAAGTCCCGTTGCGGTGGAAGAGAAGGTCGTGTGAGCGGCCCCGGCAAAGAGGACGACGGCGCCGATGAAGCAAGAGGACGTGATGGAAGGCTATTGGTCCGTCGCCGTGGATGAGAAACATCCATCTCTAGCAGTGGATGACGTGTTCTTGGTAGGTGCTCGAGCATGGTGGAGGACGGTGGCGATGGATGTGGTGGAGGACGGCGGTGATGGATGGGGTGCAGACGGAGGCTGGTGTGGGGATGGGGTGTTCTAGCACGGACGGTGTATGAATGGGAAAATGGAGGGAGAGGTACGGGGAACCATGTTTTTGGGACGCGCCTGTCTGAAATATTGGAAAGTTACGAACTTAGCCCCCGTTTAAAATTTGGACGTCTCATCGGTTGGGGATAGGACGGTAATCTCGCATCTCGCCAATATTTGCCCAGAGCGATTTCGGGCGAGGAGAGGGTGGTTGGCGCCCATGGTTGGCGCCCACGGTGTATGAACTGGGCTGACAGGTAGGGCGGTTGTGTCATGTCTGAGTGAAGTTACAAACCTGCCCCTATTGAAAATATTTGCCTACATCGATTTCGGCCGAGTTGAGTTTGTTTTGCCGCCCACCGTGTATGAATGGGGAATGGAGGGAGAAACAGAGGTCTTTCGGACGAGCTTGAATCAAATGTGTTTTGCCGCCCATGTTTGACGCCCACCGTGTTGGAATGGGCTCAGATGCGGTCGTGTCACGTCCAATTGAAGTTACTAACCTACCCCTATTTAGAGCAGTTGAAATCGGGCCGATGGATTGTCCGTGTAATGGGTAGACAGTAATTTCCATCTCCCAAACACTTGGTTTCGGGCAGCCGACGTGCGAGTGGACATTATTTTGGGACAATAAGCATCCACGTTTACCCTGGCAACTAAATTCAAATCCATTTTTTATTCCTATATGAATCTTTATAAATCATTCTATGTGTTTTTATATATCTTCAAAAGGACGACAAAGATGTATTCCACTATCATATATGAATATGGTTTACAAATGCCGATACTCAAATTCAGAAACTAGCATCCAGTTTAAGGTGAATTCGAATATTTGGAACACTTCATGTCCAACTCAAATGTCACACGCAGCATAATGTGTACTCCCATTTAGATATGTACACAAGCGATGTATTAAGATTCAAATACCGAGTCAATCAACCAAGAATGTACAGAACTAACAGACATATAAACACTTATAGAGTATATGGATCAATAATATCAACTAACATACATAAGCCAGGCCGCTGTACTTTTTTTTGGCTACAACAGCATCCTTTTTTTAGCCAGCATCTTGGCCCTTTCCGATGCGTGCCGCTTATGGTCCATCTATACTACTACAATTGCTAAATGCACATTCAGCCCAATTGGCATATTTGTAGGTCTGGCACAGCAATACAAATGAAATGTCTCCGAGTCTTATCAATTAATACAGACTTGTGCTCAAATAAAATTACAAACCAAAAAACAAAAAAAACAATTATTACATGATCTCTAAAACAAATGGTTTGATTGATTACATGAATAGACAACACAAAGGTTATTCAACTATGGAAAGAACATTTCACCTGTGATTTTCCAAGTAGGAATTTAATTTCCTTTTTTCCTTCAGGAACTTAACAATCTGGTCAGTCTCAGCTTGCTTCGTTTTGAAATCCACAAATATTTAATGGTTGTCTTGAGTACTTCTTGTGATTGTGTTGTTTGCTTCCTCAACATGTCAACTTCATCTCTAAGTGCAGAAGCAAAATCTCTTTCTACCACTAGTTTAGCCTCTAGAGCATCAGCAGTTGGCAATTCATAATGCACGATTGGTCCGGTGCCACTGCTGTGGGATGATGCAACGTCCATGGGGACCTCGCTCTTTGATCTTGGGCTAACCTGTTTTGCCATTAAAGTTCCGATTGGATTCAGAAAAGTTGAAGTTGGCAAAACATCTCAACTGGGAGTTATAACAGCAAACCAGTTAAACAAACAAGGAATTAAAGAGTTTCAATTGGATGCTGAAAAGTACTCCCTCCGTCCCATAATGTAAGACGTTTTTTAACACTATGCTAGTGTCAAAAAACGTCCTATATTATGGGACGGAGGGAGTAGTTATTAACATCATTGTAACCCGCTGTTGCAGCAACAAAGCGATTAAACAAACAAGTAGATATTTAAGTTAAGGCAAACATGTAATTCTTAACGGTAAA
The DNA here is from genome assembly GCA_021605205.1 of Aegilops longissima. Lineage (NCBI taxonomy): Eukaryota > Viridiplantae > Streptophyta > Magnoliopsida > Poales > Poaceae > Aegilops > Aegilops longissima. Next base: position 415,711,114 of record CM038681.1, read on the forward strand.
TATCAAACACATAGATAGGCGCATCTACAATATGATTAATGTGGCTGTGCCATTATGTAATTAGTAGCAAACTAAATTAAGCCAAGCAACGTAATTGAACAATTTTGCAATAAGTGGCTAACTAAAATTCCGAGAAGCAGGTAACTGAACTTACCCTAGTGTTGGAAATATGCCCTAGAGGCAATAATAAAATGGTTATTATTATATTTCCTTGTTCATGATAATTGTCTATTGTTCATGCTAGAATTGTATTAACTGGAAACCGTAATACATGTGTGAATACATAGACCACAACATGTCCCTAGTGAGCCTCTAGTTGACTAGCTCATTGATCAATAGATGGTTATGGTTTCCTGACCATGGACATTGGATGCCATTGATAATGGGATCACATCATTAGGAGAATGATGTGATGGACAAGACCCAATCCTAAGCATAGCACAAGATCGTGTAGTTCGTTTGCTAAAGCTTTTCTAATGTCAAGTATCATTTCCTTAGACCATGAGATTGTGCAACTCCCGGATACCGTAGGAATGCTTTGGGTGTACCAAACGTCAGAACATAACTGGGTGGCTATAAAGGTGCACTACGGGTATCTCCGAAAGTGTCTGTTGGGTTGGCACGAATCGAGACTGGGATTTGTCACTCCGTCTGACGGAGAGGTATCTCTGGGCCCACTCGGTAATTGTCGTGGAATTGTCACGGCAGATGTCCTCGTGAAAGGACTTAGTCGCAGGGCGATCGTACGGGTTAACTTAGAGGGGTTAAAGCGGACACAAAGACACGGGAGTTATACTAGTTCAGCCCCTTCGATGAAGGAAAGGCCTACGTCTAGTTGTGATGGGATTGATGTAGTTTCGGCGACTTGGGAGCAATAGCTTCGCCTAAGCCTCGAATTGTCTTTCCTTAATCCGCCTCCGGGTCGTCCCCTTATATACACGGGTTGACGCTTGGCGGTCTCTGAGTCCCGATCCGCTCATACAAGTGTCCGCTCGGTCTCTTCTCTCTTGTCTTACAAAGACAAGTTACAACACTAAGGCGGTTCACATAGATGGACCTTAATTCGCCTCGGGCTCCGGGCCTCCTCCGTGGGCTGGATCATGGATTTAGGTAAACCGGCCCCTCCAGGGCGGTTCACACTCAGCAGTTGTATCCCCAACATTAGGCCCCAGATTGACTTGAACCGGTTCATGTCAATCTTCAACACCTTCAGGAAACTCTTGATCTCCTTTCTTATTTTGTAAACCGCCATCTGCTTGAACCGCCGTGACGTCATCGTCCGATCCGCGTGTCAGGGCACCTTGACGTCATCTTCAATAAATAAATCCAAACAGTAAGATTCCCTTCATTTAATGCTATCCCGGAAATCGAGGCGGCCGCTGCACCGTCCGCCGCTTTTGACTCCTCGATTCTCGCGCCCGTTGATTGCTCCGGTTCCTTATAAATAGACCGGTCGCCCCTTTCTCTTCTTCTTCTTCCGCTCTTCTCCTTCCTCGCGATGCTCCAGCCCTGAAGCTCCGCCGTCGCCTCCGATCTTCAAAGGACGCGTCAACGCCAGGCCGCTGCATCAACCTGCTCAGATCGAGTTTTCGCGCTCCTCCGCGTTCTCGCTCATTAGGTAAGGTCCTTTCAAGCCCTAGATCCCATCGAAGACCTTATTCATCTTGTAGTTCATAGGTGCTCATATCAGTTCTTCATATCTGCTCCGCCATGACCGTCGACTCAGCCGCATCAGACATCCTGTGCGGGTGGCTGCCCCGCCGTCCGCTTAACTCTTCACGATCTTCCTTTTTGCTCAGATCCTCGAGTTTAGAATACCCAACCCTCCTGCTCTTTATGAGGTTTGTATAGGTCGTAAAGGTTTTTCTTACTAGAACTTCGGTAGATCTCGATTACTTCCATTCGCATGTGAAAACTGTTTCTGTCCACACTTAGTAGATTTTTCAGCTCTGCCTCATTTGGCGGTTTAACTCTTGATAGCTAATCCGCTACCCATTAGTCCTCGCTAAACCGAATTGGAAGCCGCTGCTGAATCGCCGGTTTAACAATGTATAATATGTCTGAACCGCTTAATGGTGAACCGCTTTCCTTTTCTTTCGCAGCTTAGTCTTCCGGAATGGCTCCTCAATTCTCAGCTTGCAATTGGGTTCGGTCCAAAATCACTGAAACGCAATTGAACGGCTATGTCACCACTGGCGCCTTGGCTCCAAAAAATGTCCTCCACTGGCGTGTTCCGGATGGCGAGTTCCCTCCCGAGCCGCAACAGGGAGAAGTAATTGTGTTTATGCAGCACTTGGACCGGGGATTCAGCCCGCCCGGTTCAAAATTCTTCCGGGACGTCCTTGCAAGTCTTAAACTCCATCCGCAGGATATTGGCCCGAACTCTGTATCAAACATATGCAACTTTCAAGTCTTCTGTGAAGTCTATCTTCAAGAAGAACCATCTGTGGAGCTGTTCCGGATTTTTTCCACTTGAACCGTCAGACAGAATTTTCTCGATGGTCCCAACACGTAGCTGGGCGGCGTTTCAATCCAGAATAGGAAGGAAGTGGATTTTCCTCACGCCAAACACCACAGCCATCCAAAGGATTGGAACCAAACCTGGTTCTATCGCCGAACACTGCCCGCCAACGAGAACCCTTGCCGGGTTATCGCCTCACCGCTCAAGAACCAGATCCGCTACCTTCACGCTTAACCGCCGCAGAACGGAAGAACTTGGCGCAAATAGTCAAGCTCCGGCTCTAATGGCCAATGGCTTAACCGGCGTGGACCTTGTGCGGTGTTGGGTTTCTTGGGGCATCTTGCCACTAAGCCGCCGGCCGGATTGATGCATGAGTACACCGCAACCTTAAAGACCCTCAAAGACGCCACGAGCTGCCCATAACCGAACTTGAGGTCACAGAGATCGAAGAAGATGCTTGATGAACCGATCTCCGCTCGCAGCCTAACCGGTTGGCTCCATTCTGTGTCGCCAACAAACCGCCGCGTAAGCTCTACTCACCGCTTTTGGCCCTTAATACTTTGTTGATATACATTAATCCTTGTTACTTCTCGGTGACAGCTCCTTCGAAACGCACCAAACCGGTTCGGCGCGCGTGTGAAGTCCAAGGCCACCAAGAAAGCCGCAAGAAGAAAACCGCCGAGTCCTCCGATCCGCGGAGGATGAAGAATCGAAGCTGAGGTAAAACTTGACATTCTTACGAGGAGCCGCCAGAACCGGCTTTCCGCTTTGTGTTTATTCTGCTTATGATTTGTCCCTTTGTATTCCTTTTATCGACAACTTTACCTCCCAGATGATGTCAAGCCAGCCACGCCGACCTGTTGAGGTAATCTTTCTTTCTTCCGAATCCGACCTTGTGCCGTTAAAAGAATTCGGCGCGCCGTCCGGAAAGTGAAAAAATATGCTTCCTGTGCTTACTTAAATCCAAACCTTTCTTTGAAGACACAACAAGGTGAAGAGCGCCGCACGACCCGGCATAGTGGCCAACGGATTACCTCATCCGGTTTACCAGACACACCAACCCGGAAGCGTCGTCCAGAGGTGACTTGCTCTCCTGAAAAGCGTTATCCCTTAATGGGTTTCTTCCGATGTCCTCTCAATCCATCTGACCCGAATTATCAGGCCTCCTCCGGCTCGTCTGGCGGTTCATCAACCACGCAACTGCCTCCGCTTAAAGTTGCTGCAGGGTACGCAACTGCTGTCCCGTCAATTCGGTTTACAATTGCTTTGGCCAATTTTGTCTTAATCCAATTCTGAATATTGCAGCACCAAGGCTCGCTTGAGTAAGAAAGCGAAAACCCTTGACCCTATCATGGATGTTGATCCGAAAAGACCCCGAACAAGCCCACGAAAATCCCGGTTGCGAAAAATAGCTCGCGAGTTGTACAAAGACGACTCGCTGATCCGCCAAAGCTGAACCGAGGTCCAAGTGGAAACCTCGCAGCCTGCTTCCATCGAACCCGTCCCACAGAGCGGGTCGTGATTGTTGAACCGCCGAGCCAGAGTAAAAAGACATCAAGCCCAAAGAAGACTCACGGTCCGGCCAGCCCTGCCAAAAATGACGATGTTATTGTGACAGGCACTGGCTATACCGCTCCTAGCCAACCGGTCGCTTTAGCAAAGCACAGCGTCAAGGAAGATTCCACTACCATGAGCAAAGATAAGGGGAAGACTGATCTGTCGGCTTATGACAACTTCTCTGCCCAAGAACTTCACTCCGGCTTTTCAACCGCTTTACACAAGCCGTGACTTTGAAGCCGTCCGTAAATCGCATGAAGGACCGCTATGAGGTAATGAGTTAGCCTTTTTGTACTTTGATCAGATAGTAGCTCCCAAGGGTCGGTTCAACTTTCCAAAGTTAAACCGACTTAAGTTGTGTCTCCTCATAGCAAACTGAGATCAACTAGCCATTAGCCCCCAAGTGCCAAGTTGAATACTTGTATTGAGCTTGGGACTTGTACAATGAAACAACTAACATGCTCCCTTTGTTATCAGAATGAAATATACCAGCAAACCGCGCAACTCAAGGACCTTCGAGCCAATCTGGAAACTCAACAGGCAGAAGCCACCAAGGCCAGGGATGAATTAAAAACTGCCCTAACCACTATGGAACAGCTGAAGGAGTGGTATAAATCCGAGTGGGTCAACTGGGACACCGAGAAGGCCGGTTTAATAAAACGGGCGGAAGAAGCTGAAGCAGCCCTTAAACCGGTGACTGAAGAGCTTACTGGACTCAAGCGCCAAGTGCATGCCATGACCTTTGCTGTCTTTGGTAAGAAAATTTGCACTGATTATCTCGATTTTGATATTTCCGCCGGTTTAACCTCGAGTTGTTCAAACCGTGCAGTAAACGATTGCGATATGGGCTCGATGTGCGGAAGAAGCTTAAGGCCGCTTATACGCTGATTGAGCAGCTGTATACCGGCGCCCAACGAAGTCATATGTGCTACATCATACGACAACACGGCGCCGCCCCGATCGAGAGACACACGGACCGGCTGTCCATGGTTCCGGGCAGCTTGAAGAGTTGAAGCGATCCGCGTCCGGCTGGCACCCTCATCGGCTTTCGACTCGCGCCAAGGCGTGATAGCGATCTTGATCCGGCCGACATAGCCAAAGGTTTTCCCAGCGCTCAAGAGAACGGTGAAGCCTTTGATAATGATGCCCTGAAACGGATAACAAAGGAGATGCGTCCGTTGGCGAGTCAACTGGCAGCCGAAGCCAACCTGGCGGTTCACCGCTCTTTTTATAACGCAAACAACAAGAGGGTGGAGTTTGTCATTCCTGAAGTGCAGAGCCTTGTTCCTCCAATCCGTAAGCACACCTATGCCCCTGATGTTGATCCGGCTGAGCTGATAAGTGAAGAAGCTGTCTTTCAGGCCTTAACCCGGATTGACTGGTCTACCAATGACTTCCGGGCTTTGGGTGAGGAAGAAGAAGAAGTTGAACCGACGCCAGGCGCCCCCTCTACCTCACGTCAACCCGGCGAAGAAGCGTAATCCGTCAAGCCGGGTGATGCCTCCGAAACTTCAAGGCATAACACCACATGAAACACCGGGCCTTGAAAGGCTTTGTAATAGGATAGTCAGCACTTTGTTTTGAACAATGCTTTTACAACCTCAGTCTGTAACCTATGCATGGTGGTGCTGATACTGTGGATTGATGAACCGTAAGCTTATTTCGCCTGCAATCACAAATTCTTTAAACCGCCACGGCGGCTTGTATCGCCAGCCGGCTTGTGACGCTTATATATTCATATAAGAAAATATGACCAAACTTTATGATACAAAAATACCTGCCAGCGTCCGGCATGCAGTTGGCTTTGCCAATCTTGAGGCAGAGGTCATATAAATCCTTACCAGCAAAGGAGAAATCAACACCTGTGCGTAGAATGCCGGTTTACCATGTAAACCGTGTCGGGCATGACTAGCCCCCTGTTACTCCATAATGGGATGTTAACAGAAAAAATCAAATCGGAACAAAATCGCCGGATTAAAATGGACCGAATCGACAACCTGAATCCGGTTTAAAAGGTTTGTCGGTTTAAGAAGGCAAACAAAATCAAATAATTGGTATGAAAACCACATGGAAGCAAAGGCAATGATAAAACCGCTTGCAAAAAGAGGCTTTATCGAGCTCGATCGATGGTGTGATCATGGTCGGACAGACCAAGCTCCCCATAAGGTGTAGCGATGGTTCAAATCAGCCAGCCCCCAACTCGAAATCGTGGCATGATGCCGATCAAGTGGCATGGCAATGGTTCGGGTTCACCAAGCCCCAAGTGATTCTATGGCCTTAGGCCGACCAAGAGGCATGATCGGTTCAGACGTGACCATGTCCCCAAGTGATCTGGTGGCTTTCGCCCGTCAAGAGGTGTTGCATTGGTTCGGACATGACCAAGCCCCCAAGTGACAAAAACTTCTGAAAAGCAAGGCCAAAGGTTAAACCGGAGGCCTCTTCACGACAACATCTCCATGTACCCAAACCGGACTTTTTACAGAACGGATACCCCGCTTTTGCCGAGGACCCGGTTTATTGCTTTTATTCATAATATACATTGTCTTAATATGTACATAAGTAGAGCCAATGGCTCAGGTATAATAAGGCCGAAGATGAGCTATGTTCCACGGTCTGTTGGTCTCCTCTTCGACGTATGTGAGTCTTTTCGCTCTCTAACATCAATCGATAGTATGACCCGTTGTACAGATTCTTATCGACCACAAAGGGCCCTTCCCAAGGTGGGGATAGCTTGTGCATATCTGTTCGGTCTTGAATGAGCCAAGCACCAAGTCTCCTTCCGATAGGTTCTTGTTCTAACCCGCCGGCTGTGATACCGACGAAGATCTTGCTGGTAAATCGCCGAACGAGCAGCCGCCATATCTCGCTCTTCATCCAGCCGATCCAAATCGCCCCGCCGGGCTGCCTCACTATCGGCCTCAACATAGCCGCCACGCTGGGCGAAGTCATGACGATATCACAGGAAGGACCGCCCGCCCATAGACCATAAAGAACGGCGTGTATCCCGTGGATCTGTTTGGTGTAGTATTGATGCTCCATATCACAGATGGCAGATCTTCTACCCAACAACCCGGCGTCCTCTCCAAAGGGACCATAAGCCGGGGTTTAATACCTCTCAAGATCTCCTGATTAGCTCGTTCCGCTTGACCATTGGATTGCGGGTGGGCCATCAAGAAACATCGCCGGATGTGCTCTCGCTCACAAAACTCCTTCATGGCTCCCTTGGACAAATTGGTGCCATTGTCCGTGATGATACCGTGGAAACCCAAACCGAAAATCACCTTTTTGATGAACTGAACCGCCGTGGCTGCGCCACACTTGCTAATGTGCTCAGCCTCAACCCACTTGGTAAATTTATCGACCGCCACCAACAGTGGGTCTTCTTGTCCTTGGACGTTTTGAAAGGTCCAACCATATCCAGCCCTAAGTCGCAAACAGCCAAGTAATTGGAATTATCCTCAATTCGGCTGGTACATGAGCACGCCGGAGAACTTTTGGCAACCATCACATCGTCTCGACCAGATCTTCCGTGATCAAGATGGGCAACAACCAATAGAAACCGTGGACGGAACGCTTTGGCCACTAAGGATTTTGAACCGCGTGATGACCACAATCCCTTCATGGATCTCACGCAATATCTCACGGCCTTCCTCGGGGACACACACCGCTGAAACGCCTTGACACGCCGCAACGATGCAACTCGCCCTTATATATAGTCATAGACTTAGACCGCCGAACTATCTGTCGGGCCAGCGTCTCATCTTCTGGTAACTCGCCCCGGTTCATGTATGCCAAATAAGGGAGCGTCCAATCCGGAATGACATGCAAGGCTGCCACCAAGTGAGCCTCCGGATCAGGAATAGCCAAATCGACCTCATCAGGAAGTTTAACTGACGGATTGTGCAGTACGTCAAGGAAAACATTGGGCGGGACCGGTTTACGTTGAGAACCCAGCCGGCTTAGAGCATCCGCCGCCTCGTTCTTCCGGCGATCCACATGGGCCACCTGATATCCTTTAAAGTGTCCTGCAACCATATCCACCTCCCGACGGTATGCAGCCATGAGTGGATCTTTGGAATCCCAAGTGCTCGATACTTGTCGGGCCACCAAGTCCGAGTCACCAAAGCACTTGACCCGCTTAGATTCATCTCCTTAGCCATCCAGAGACCATGGAGCAAAGCTTCATACTCAGCTGCATTGTTAGTACAGGGAACATTGCTTAAGAACGTAATGTAACTTGTCACCTCGTGGGAAGTTAATACGACTCCACCCCGAGCCCTCCAATTGCCTCGGACCCATCAAAGTGGATGGTCCAATAGGTATGATCCGCTTTTCTTGGTGCTTGCAACTCCGCCCAATCATTAATGAAATCCACAAGTGCTCGAGACTTTATCGCCGTCCGAGGCACATACCTTAAACCGTATGCCCAAGTTCTATAGCCCACTTAGCAATCCGCCGCCGCTTCCGGTTCTCAGATGATATCACCCAAAGGAGCTGAATCGACCATCGTGACGGGTGCCCTTGGAAATACTGCTTCAGCTTCGCTTGCCATAAAAACTCCATATACCAGCTTCGCCAATGCGGATATCTTTGTTTGGACTCAATGAGAACCTCGCTGATGTAATAAATCGGCCGCTGAACCAGATACTCCTTCCCCGCCTCCTTTCGCTTCCACCACAATGGCTACGCTGACCGCCCCAGCATTAGCAGCGACATATAACAGAGCGGCTCTTGTCAATGGGAGCGGCAAGAACAAAGCGGGTTGGCCACCGCCGCTTAAGTCCTCCAATGCCTCATCAGCGGTGAGCCTGCATTTAACCGATCCGCCTTCTTCAAAGATTCCGTACAAAGGAATGGCCTTCTCCTAGGCGATCGATAAACCGCTTAGCGCAGCAATCCGACCTGCCAAACGTTGGACCTCATTGATACACTTTGGCTTAGCCAAGGAGGTGATAGCTGTAATCTTCTCCGGATTAGCTTCAATCCCCCTGTTGGACACAAGGAAACCCAATAACTTTCCTGCCGGAACACCAAAGACACACTTGGCCGGGTTAAGCATCATCTTGTACACCCGCAAGTTGTCAAAGGTTTCTCTCAAATCCTCAATCAGTGTTTCTTTCTCCCTTGACTTAACTACGATATCATCCACATAAGCGTGTACATTACGGCCGATCTGTTCATGCAAGCAGTTCTCAGACGCAACGTTCATAAGTTGCTTGGGCGCTCTTGCGCCAAAAGGCATAGATACATAGCGTAAGGCTCCAAAAGGTGATAAATGCCGCCTTCTCCTGGTCCTTAATCGCCATCTTAATCTGATGATATCCGAATATGCATCCAAAAACTCAACGCCACAACCCGCCGAGCATCAATAATCTGATCAATACGGGAGGGCAAAGGATCTCGCCGACAAGCCTTGTTAAGATCTCAGATAATCCACACACATGCGCCAAGTGCCATTCTTCTTGAGGACCAACACCGGATTAGCAAGCCACTCTGGATGGAAAACTTCAACAATGAATCCTGCCGCTAAGAGCCTGGAAACCTCCTCTCCAATGGCCTTGCGCCTTTCCTCATTAAACCGCGAGAAACTGTTTTACCGGTCTGTATTTGGGATCAACATTAAGAGTGTGCTCACGAGTTCCCCAGACACCGGCATGTCGAAGGCTTCCATGCAAAATGTCCCGCTCTCACGGATGAACTCGATGAGCGCCGCTTTCCTATTTAGGATCCAAGTTAGCACTGATGGTGAACTGCTTGGACGAATCGCCGGGCACAAAGTCAACAAGCTTAGTCTCAGCTGCCGATTTAAACTTCAAATCCGGATCGTGCTCTGTAGTTGGCTTCTTCAACGGGGTCATATCCGCCGGATCAACATTGTCTTTATAATACTTTAACTCTTCGGTGGCACAAACCGATTCGGCATAAGCCGCATGACCTTCCTCGCATTCCAACGCAATCCGGCGGCTCCCGTGAACCGTTATCGTCCCTTTGTGACCCAGCATTTTCAGCTGCAAATAAACATAACAAGGCCGTGCCATAAACTTAGCATAAGCCGGCCGCCCAAACAGGGCGTGGTAAGGGCTTTGGATTTTCACCACCTCAAACGTCAATGTTTCCGATCTGGAGTCATGTTCATCTCCAAAAGCTACCTCCAGGGCTATCTTACCGACCGGGTACGCAGACTTGCCGGGCACCACACCGTGAATATCAGGCCGGACGGCCCGAGATGCCTATCCGCAACCCCATGCGTTGGAAGGTCTCAGAGTACGTGATGTTGATGCTGCTTCCTCCATCCATAAGCACTTTGGTGAACTTGTATCCTCCCACCGAGGTGCCACTACTAGGGCTAGCTGACCTGGATTGTAAACTCGGGAGGATGATCCTCTACTCCATACAATAGGCTGCTCGACCAGCGCAGGTAATGCGGGCGCGGCCGTTCAACAACACTAACCGCCCGCTCAAGTTTTCGGTCTCGCCTGTCCAAGCTAGTGGTAAAGACATGGTATCGTCCACTGCTCAACTGTTTTGGATTACTTTGGTAACCCGATCGCTGCTGTTAATGGTAACCCCTTGGCTCGATTATCCTGATTGTTTTGACTGCTTCGATTGCCTTTGCCCGCCCGGATTACCACCAACCCCGGGCCGGAATTTCTCCATCAGAATCTGGAGCGGACTCAACCGCCACCGGCCCTTGATCATACCGAAAGCATTAGAATTTTTGAACTCCCGTGATAATATAACAATCCTTCCAGAGGTGGTTCACGAGCCTCCTTCGTCCCATGCTTCGGACAAGGTTGATTCAATAAGTAATTCAAACGCTCGATTGTGACCTTGTGCACCGCCTGGTTTGACTGCTTACCTCTGCGCCACCTGACCCTTGTCCTCGCTGGTGTTGGCTACGGCCCATGTTACCGTTAGCCTTACGCTTGTTTCCATTGCCCGCCGAATGATGTTGTCGGCTCTGGAGCTGCTATTCTGCTTTCCTTCCCTACTTCGCCATCCTCGCACTCGGGATCCTTGGTACTATCGTAATCAGCATACTTTACCAAAACGCCCATGAGCGCGCTCCATGTCATTGCAAAACGCTTCATGCACTCCAGCTTTAACTTCAACGGTTCGAACCGCAATTGGCTTCTAGGGTTAAGATAGCGGAACCGGGTTGATCCGGTCTCGATGAATGTAAACCTCTAAAACGCGTGCACCCAATGCGTTGTTGATTCTCCTCCGCTCGACACAAGCCGCCAAATCCACCACGTACATGGGCTGTTTACAGTGTCTTTGAAATTTTGAATGATCCGGTCCGTGAATCGAGTCCACGAACCAACCGAAAGGTGGCAAATTTTCAACCAAGTACGAGCCGCACTCTTCCAACATCATGGTGAAATACTTCGCACACGCAGCTTCGCCCACATCCAAAGATCTCCATGGCCATCTCATAGCTTTCTATCCACGCTCGAGCCAAATCGGCGGTGTAATTGGGCACCTTGCGGGCCCTTTGAAGTCCTTAGGCAAGCGACATTGCGTAAAGCGGGACGAGGCAAGGCACCCCAATGATCCGGACGTGACCCCGGTTCAAGATGGTCGGACGAACCGCGCGAGCTGATGGTCCTCATGTTGCGCTAACTCGCCTCTCCGCGTTCTCGCCCGGTCCACCACCACTTGAGCGCCTTCGAACGACCAGGCGGGTTGTTGCTCGAGGCGGACTGCGCGCGTTGTTTGACACGGCCGAAATCATCTGCTACCGCTATAACTCCGGCTTGGGCGGGGGTGGAGTGGATCCGATCCCGATCGTATGAATATGCTTCCTCGCCGAGCTGGGGCCGCCCCGAGGAGCTCCTTGACCCGCGAAGTTTCTACCGTGGTGAATCGCCTCGATCGGAATCGCCCAATCGTGCCGCAGCGCGATAAGGTTATCCATCGGGTTGGAGTAGTGACCCGGAGGTGTCTCGCGACAATTGGGTGCGCCAAAGGTGATGGCGGGCAGATCTATCACGCTGGGCTGAACTGGCGCGCCGCCCTGTGTGCTTCCGCCGTTTACCACCGTGGCGGATTATGGTCCCCGCCTCGGGTATTGAAGAGCTCTCTTCCTCGAAAACCAAGGCAACCGGATCTGTATTTCCTTTTCATAACTTCATGTGACGACTCGATCCAAAGATGAGCCTATAGGCTCAGGATCCAAAGCGGCTCGCTCCGCCGCCATCCTCACGTCCGCTGCTGCCGATCCGCTTTAGCTGTAGTGATCTGTTCTTTACCCTTGCAATCTTTATGCTATGCAGGTCCTGATCCGCGGGGTTAACCTCCGCCATGAGTGCAGCCATGCGTCAATAACTCGAGAATTTGAGCCGGCGGCGACGGGCCTCCTTCCCCGCTGCCACCACCGCTGCTGAACCGGGCGACGATGGGCACCGCGTCAAGAGTGAAGCGCCGATTGTACCGCCATGAAAATTCCAACCCGGCTGGGCAGATCAAAGGAGTTCGAATACTCGCCACCGAACAGCCCCGATCCGCCATCTTGCAGCTGGTACAAAGACTCGGTTTCTCCGCGGATGACTCGTCGCCAGAGTAGACAACGGTTTCGGCCAGATACCGATCCGCCTCATAGTCTCCGTGGATGACTCCCACGAAAGCACGCTTGACAGCCGGTTTAGCCAGGCAGGACTCTTCTTCGCTCACGAGCCGCCTCGACGAGGTCGGTGCAGATGTCCGCCCAGCCCTAGCTCGCCGATCTTGCCAATGAACATGTGTATGCCATCAAGGGGACCCGCACTCAGATTAATCGAGCCGCCTGGGCCCCAAATCAAGATCGTCGATGTAGAGTTTGCCGCGACGACTCTTAGTCATCCGCCCACAAAGATAGCCTTCGAGTCCTTCGAACTTGCCCTCTAAGATCATCAAACCATCGTAGGCGATAGCCCCACGGTGGGCGCCTAACCGTCGTGGAATTGTCACGCAGATGTCCTCATGAAAGGACTTAGTCGCAGGCGATCGACGGGTTAACTTAGAGGGTTAAAGCGACACAAAGACACGGAGTTATACTAGTTCAGCCCTTCGATGAAGGAAAGGCCTACGCCTAGTTGTGATGGGATTGATGTAGTTTCATGATTTGGGAGCAATAGCTTCGCTTAAGCCTCAATTGTCTGTCTCTAATCCGCCGCCGGTCGCCCCTTATATACACGGGTTGACGCCTGGCCGGTTGACAGAGTCCCGATCCGCTCATACAAGTGTCCGCTCGGTCTCTTCTCTTGTCTTACAGACAAGTTACAACACTAAGGCGGTTCACATAGATGGACCTTAATTCGCCTGGCCCGGGCCTCCGTGGGCTCGGATCATGGATTTAGGGTAAACCGCCCTCCGTATGTTCACACTCAGCAGCTTGTATCCCCAACAGTAATGCATCATCATAATGAGCTCAATGTGACTAAGTAGTTAGTCACGGATCATGCATTACGAACGAGTAAAGTGACTTGCGGTAACGAGATTGAACGAGGTATTGGGATACCGACGATCAATCTCGGCAAGTAACGCATCGATTGACAAAGGGAATTATATACGGATTGCTTGAATCTTGACATCGTGGTTCATCCGATGAGATCATCGTGGAACATGTGGGAGACAACATGGGTATCCAGATCCCGCTGTTGGTTATTGGCCGAGAGCTGTCTCGGCCATGTCTCAGATGATTCCCGAACCCGTAGGGTCTACACACTTAAGGTCCGGTGACGCTAGAGTTGTTATGGGAATTAGTGTGCAGTTACCGAATGTTGTTCGGAGTCCCAGATGAGATCCGGGACGTCACGAGTAGTTCCGGAATGGTCCGGAGGTAAAGATTTATATATGGGAAGTCCTATTTTGGCCACCGGAAAATGTTCGGGATTTTTCGGTATTGTACCGGCAAGGTTCTAGAAGGTTCCGGAGTGGGGCCCACCTGCATTGGGGGACCCACATGAACGTGGGTAGTGGGGGCATGGCCCCACACCCCTGGTCAAGGCGCACCAAGATCCCCCCTTAGAAGGAATAAGATCATACCCCGAAGGGATAAAATCAAGATCCCTAAAAAGGGGGGATAACAATCGGTGGGGAAGGAAATGATGGGATTTCTTTCCTCCCACCTTTGCCAACTCCCCAATGGACTTGGAGGGCAAGAAACCAGCCCCCTCCACCCCTATATATAGTGGGGAGGTGCATGAGAGCTTCACCTTCCCTCGGGCGCAGCCCTCTCCTCCCAAAACCTCCTCCTCCGTAGTAGTGCTTGGCGGCTCGCCGAGAACTGCAAGCTCCACCACCACGCCGTCGTGCTGCCAGAGCTCTCCCTCAACTTCTCCTCTCCCCTTGCTGCATCAAGAAGGAGGAGACGTCCCCGGGCTGTACGTGTGTTGAACGCGGAGGCACCGTTGTTCGGTGCTTAGATCGGATTCGGCCGCGATCTAAATCACTTAGTGAATGACTCCACCGACCACGTTCTTGCAACGCTTCCGCATCACGATCTTCAAGGGTATGAAGATGCACTCCCCTCTCTCTCATTGCTAGTTACTCCATAGATTGATCTTGGTGATGCGAGAAAATTTTGAATTTCTGCACGTTCCCCAACAAAGGGCATCATGAGCCGGTTTATTGCGAGATTCTATGCACGAGTAGAACACAAGTAGTTATGGGCGTTGGTTCGCTCAATTTTCTTACCATTACTAGTCCTATCTTGATTCGCGGCATCGTGGGATGAAGCGCCCGACCGACCTTACACGCACGCTTACGTGAGACAGGTTCCACCGATCGACATGCACTTGTTGCATAAAGGTGGCTGGCGGTGCCGCCTCCCACTTTAGTCGGATCGATTCAATGAAAATGGTCCTTATGAAGGGTAAATAGCAATTGGCATATCACCGCTGTGGCTTTTATGTAGGTAAGAAACGTTTTGCTAGAAACCCATAGCAGCCATCAGAAACATGCAACAACAATTAGAGGACGCCTAACTTGTTTTTGCAGGGTATGCTATGTGATGTGATATGGCCAAAAGAATGTGATGAATGATATATGTGATGTATGAGATTGATCATGTTCTTGTAATAGGAATCACGACTTGCATGTCGATGAGTATGACAACCGGCAGGAGCCATAGGAGTTGTCTTAATTTATTGTATGACATGCGTGTCATTGAAAACGCCATGTAATTACTTTACTTTATTGCTAAACCGTCAGCCATAGTAGTAGAAGTAATAGTTGGCGAGACAACTTCATGAAGACACGATGATGGAGATCATGGTGTCATGCCGGTGACGACGGTGATCATGTCGTGCCTCAAGATGGAGATCAAAGGCGCAAGATGATATTGGCCATATCATGTCACTTTATGATTTGCATGTGATGTTTGTGATGTTTACATCTTATTTGCTTAGAACGACAAAGAGTATAAATAAGATGATCGCTCATTAAAATTTCAAGAAAGTGTTCCCCTAACTGTGTAATCGCTATGAAAGTTCATTGTTTCAAGCACCACGTGATGATCGGTGTGATAGATTCTAACGCTCACATACAACGGTGTAAGCCAGATTTACACACGCAAAACACTTAGGTTGACTTGACGAGCCTAGCATGTACAGGCATGGCCTCGAACACAAGAGACCGAAGGTCGAACATGAGTCGATAGTAGATACGATCAACATGGAGATGTTCACCGATGATGACTAGTCCGTCTCACGTGATGATCGGACACGGCCTAGTTGACTCGGATCATGTATCACTTAGATGATTAGAGGGATGTCTATCTGAGTGGGAGTTCATTAGATGGACTTAATTATCATGAACATAGTCAAAAGGACTTTGCAAATTATGTCGTAGCTTGCGCTTTAGTTCTACTGTTTAAGATATGTTCCTACATAAAATTTTAGTTGAAAGTTGATAGTAGCAATTATGCGGATCGGGTCCGATAATCGAGGATTGTCCTCATCGCTGCACGTAAGGCTTATGTCCTTAATGCACCGCCGGTGTGTGAACCTCGAGTGTCGCTTGTGGATGTTAAGTAACATCCGACATACACGCTTTTGATGACTACGTGATAGTTCAGGCGTAATGTTAAACAATTTAGAATTGAGGTAGCGAAGACATTTTTTGAAATGTCGCAGAACATATGAGATGTTCCAAGAGCTGAAATTAGGATTTCAGGCTCGTGCCCACGTCAAGAGGTATGAGACATTCGACAAGTTTCTTAACCTGCAAACTAAGGGAGAAAAGCTCAATCATTGAGCATGTGCTCAGATTGTCTGAGTACTACAATCCCTTGAATCGAGTGGGAGTTAATCTTCCAGATGAGATAGTGATGGTTCTCCATAGTCACTGCCACCAAGCTATTAGAGCTTCGTGATGAACTATAACATATCAGGGATAGATAAGATGATCCTTGAGCAATTCGCGATGTTTGACACCGCGAAAGTAGAAATCGAGTAGGAGCATCAATTGTTGATGGTTAGTAAAACCACTAGTTTCAAGAAGGGCAAGGGCAAGAAGGGATACTTCATGAGACGACAAATCAGTTGTTGCCTAGTGAAGAAATCCAGGTTGAACCCAAACCCGAGACTAAGTGCTTCAGAATGAGGAACGGTCACCAAGCGTAACTACCCTAGATACTTGGTAGATGAGAAGGATGGCAAGGTTGATGAAGTATATTGATATACATTGTATTAAATGTGTACTTTACTAGTACTCCTACTAGCACCAGGGTATTAAGATACCGGTTCGGTTGCTAAGTGTTAGTAACTCAAAATATAAGAGCTAGGGAATAAACGGAGACTAGCTAACGGTGAGATGATGATGTGTGTTGGAAGTGTTTCCAAGGTTGATGTGATCAAGCATCGCCTGCTCCCTCTACCATCGAGATTGGTGTTAAACCTAAATAATTGTTATTTTGTGTTTGCGTTGAGCATAAACATGATTGGATTATGTTTATCGCAATACGGTTATTCATTTAACGAGAATAATGGTTACTCTGTTTATTTGAATAATACCTTCAACGGTCTTGCACCTAAAATGAATGGTTTATTGAATCTCGATCGTAGTGATACGCATGTTTGTGCCAAAAGATATAAGATAGTAATGATAGTACCACATACTTGTGGCACTGCCACTTAAGTCATATTGGTATAAAATGCATGAAGAAGCTCCATATGGATGGATCTTTGGACTCACTCATTTTTGAAAAGATTGAGACATGCGAACCACGTCTATTGGTATATACGCATGAAGAAACTCCATGCAGATCGATCGTTTGGACTCACTTGTTTTTGAATCACTTGAGACATGCAAATCATACCACATGGGCAAGATGACTGAAAGGCCTCGTTTTCAGTGAGATGGAACAAGAGAGCAACTTTTTGGAAGTAATACATTTGATGTGTGCAATCCAATGAGTGCTGAGGCACACAGTGAATATCGTTATGCTCTTACTTCACAGATGATTTGAGTAGATTCTTAGTATATTTACTTGATGAAACACAAATCTGAATTATTGAAAGGTTCAAGTAATTTCAGAGTGAAGTTGAAGATCGTCGTGACAAGAGGATAAAATGTTTATGATATGATCATAGAGATAAATATCTGAGTTACGATTTTGGCACACAATTAATACATTGTGGAAATTGTTTCACAACTAATACCGCCTGGAACACCATAGTGTGATGGTGTGTCCGAACATCATAACTGCACCCTATTGGATATGGTGCATACCATGATGTCTCATCGAATTAACACTATCGTTTATGGGTTAGGCATTAGACACAACCGCATTCACTTTAATTGGGCACCACACAATTCCATTAAGATGACACTGTATGAACTATGGTTTAGAGAAACCTAAGCTGTCATTTCTTATAAAGTTTGGGGCTGCGACGCTTATGTGAAAAAGTTTCAGGCTGATAACCTCAAACCCAAAGCGGATAAATGCATATTCATAGGACACCCAAAAATAGTTGTGTATACCTCCTGTCTCAGATCCGGAAGCAAAAGGTATTGTTTCTAGAATCGGGTCCTTTCTCGAGGAAAAATTTCTCTCGAAAGAATTGAGTGGGAGGATGGTGGAGACTTGATGAGGTTATTGAACCGTCACTTCAACTAGTGTGTATCAGGGCACATGAAGTTGTTCTTGTGGCGCCTACACCAGTTGAAGTGAAGCTGATGATAGTGATCATGAAACTTAGGATCAAGTCACTACCAAACCTCGTAGGTCAACAAGGACGCGTACTGCTTCAGAGTGGTGCGGTAATCCTGTCTTGAAGGTCATGTTGCTAGACAACAATGAACCTACTAGCTATGGAGAAGCGATGGTGGGCCCAGATTCCGACGAATGGCTCGAGGCCATAAAATCCGAGAGAGGATCCATGTATGAAAACCAAAGTATAGACTTTGGAAGAACTACTTGATGGTCGTAAGGCTGTTGGGTACAGATGGATTTTAAAAGGAAGACGGACAATGATGGTAAGTATCACCATTAAGAAAGCTCGACTTGTCATTAAGATGTTTTCCGACAAGTTCAAGGAGTTGACTATGATGAGACTTTCTCACTGTGAGCGATGCTAAGAGTCTGTTGAAATTATATTAGCAGCTCCTGCATTATTTATGAAATCTTGCGATAGGATGTCAAAACATTGTTTCTCAATGATTTTCTTGAGGAAAGGTTGTATGTGATACAACCGTAAGGTTTTGTCGATCCTAAAAGATGCTAACAAGTATGCAAAGCTCCAGCAATCCTTCTAAGGACTGGAGTAAGCATCTCGGAGTTGGAATATATGCTTTGATGAGATGATCAAAGATTTTGGGTCATACGAAGTTTATTGGAAACTTGTATTTCCAAAGAAGTGAGTGGGAGCACTATAGCATTTCTGATGAGTATATGTTGTTGACATATTGTTGATCGGAAATGATGTAGAATTTCTGGAAAGCATATAGGGTTATTTGAAAAGTGTTTTTCAATGGAAAACCTGGATTAAGCTACTTGAACATTGAGCATCAAGATCTATAATGATAGATCAAAATCGCTTAATAGTACTTTCAAACGAACACATACCATGACAAGATTTTGAAGGAGTTCAAAATAGATCGGCAAAGAAGGAGTTCTAGGCTGTGTTATAAGGTGTGAGTATTGAGTAAGACTCAAGACCTGACCACGGCAGAATAGAGAGAAAGGACGAAGGTCGTCCCCTATGCTTAGACGTAGGCTCCATAGTATGCTATGCTATGTACCGCACTCAAGTGTGCCTTGCCATGAGTCACTCAAGTACAAGTGTGATCCAGAATGGATCACAGGACAACGGTCAAGGTTATCCTTAGTAACTAGTCGACTAAGGAATTTTCTCAATTATGGAGGTGGTAAAGAGTTCGTCGTAAAGGGTTACGCCGATGCAAACTTTGACACTAATCTGGATGACTCGAGTAGTAAACCGGATTCGTATAGTAGAGTTGTTATTTGAATAGTTACAAATGGCGCGTGATAGCTGCGTATAGGAGATGACATAGAGATTTGTAATACACACGGATCTGAAAGATTCAGCACCGCTGACTAATAACCTCTCTCAAGCGAGATATGATCAAACCCAATGGGTGTTGATTCATTACAATCACATAGTGATGTGAACTAGATTATTGACTCTAGCGCAAGTGGGAGACTGTTGGAAATATGCCCTAGAGGCAATAATAAAATATTATATTTCCTTGTTCATGATAATTGTCTATTGTTCATGCTATAATTGTATTAACTGGAAACCGTAATACATGTGTGAATACATAGACCACAACATGTCCCTAGTGAGCCTCTAGTTGACTAGCTCGTTGATAAATAGATGGTTATGGTTTCCTGACCATGGACATTGGATGCCATTGATAACGGGATCACATCATTAGGAGAATGATGTGATGGACAAGACCCAATCCTAAGCATATCACAAGATCGTAGTTCGCTTGCTAAAGCTTTTCTAATGTCAAGTATCATTTCCTTAGACCATGAGATTGTGCAACTCCGGATACCGTAGGAATGCTTTGGGTGTACCAAACGTCACAACGTAATCGGGTGGCTATAAAGGTGCACTACGGTATCTCCGAAGTGTCTGGGTTGGCAATGAATCGAGATCGGATTTGTCACTCCGTCTGACGGAGAGGTATCTCGGCCCACTCGGTAATGCATCATCATAATGAGCTCAATGTGACTAAGTATTTAGTCACGGATCATGCATTACGGAATGAGTAAAGTGACTTGCCGGTAACGAGATTGAACGAGGTATTGGGATACCGACGATCGAATCTCGGCAAGTAACGCATCGATTGACAAAGGGAATTATATACGGGATTGCTTGAATCCTTGACATCGTGGTTCATCCGATGAGATCATCATGGAACATGTGGGAGCCAACATGGGTATCCAGATCCCGCTGTTGGTTATTGGCCAGAGAGCTGTCTCGGTCATGTCTGCATGATTCCTGAACCCGTAGGGTCTACACACTTAAGGTCCGGTGACACTAGAGTTGTTATGGGAATTAGTGTGCAGTTACCGAATGTTGTTCGGAGTCCCATATGAGATCCGGGACATCACGAGGAGTTCCGGAATGGTCCGGAGGTAAATATTTATATATGGGAAGTCCTATTTTGGCCACCGGAAAATGTTCGGGATTTTTCGGTATTGTACCGGCAAGGTTCTAGAAGGTTCCGGAGTGGGGCCCACCTGCATGGGGGGACCCACATGAACGTGGGTAGTGGGGGCAAGGCCCCACACCCCTGGTCAAGGCGCACCAAGACCCCCCCTTAGAAGGAATAAGATCACATCCCGAAGGGATAAAATCAAGATCCCTAAAAAGGGGGGATAACAATCGGTGGGGAAGGAAATGATGGGATTTCTTTCCTCCCACCTTGCCAACGCCCCAATGGACTTGAGGGCAAGAAACCAGCCCCTCCACCCCTATATATAGTGGGGAGGCGATGGGAGCTTCACCTTCCCCGGCACAGCCCTCTCCCTCCCCAACACCTCCTCCGTAGTAGTAGTGCTTGGCGAAGCTCGCCGAGAACTGCAAGCTCCACCACCACGCCGTCGTGCTGCCGAGCTCTCCTCAACTTCTCCTCTCCCTTGCTTGATCAAGAAGGAGGAGACGCCCCGAGCTGTACGTGTGTTGAACGCGGAGGCACCGTTGTTCGGTGCTTAGATCGATTCGCCGCGATCTGAATCGCTTAGTGAACGACTCCACCGATCACGTTTTGTAACGCTTCCGATCGCGATCTTCAAGGGTATGAAGATGCACTCCTCTCTCGCTTGCTAGTTACTCCATAGATTGATCTTGGTGATGCATAGAAAATTTTGAATTTCTGCTACGCTCCCCAACAGCTAGTTCTTTGTACAGCACACCGCAACTTCTTTTTTCGCTACAAGGTTGTACAAAGGAGTCCATGGCATCAATTGCTTGATACGCAGTCCCAATACTTCTTTCTTCTCACACCGCATGGGTAAGTCGAATGGTTAATCTGGTAAGATGGTGCGCCCTGATATGTTATATGAGGACGGTAGTCGACTAGTTGTAGCCAAACACATCACATCGGCTTTTACTGATATTTCATGCGACATGTTGGCATATAGAGATCTAAGCAATCTACAATAGGATGAAAATATCGCATCCTCCACATTATTGGCGAACCCAGTTCATAGAAACAAGCAATTCAACCATTCTGTGGGTAAATCAAAAGCGCCATCGAATATTTTTCACTATCCAATCATACACGCAAAAAAGGCGACGCCACCATAGGGGCTGGTATGGGCGGCCGCCTCGTGGTCTGGAAAGTGTGCACCTAGTTTGAGTCGTCCCAGGTTGGCCCACACTAGATTTGTTCGTCCCAACGCACGAAAGCAGCAATGTAAAAAATGAAGTAAAATGTTTCAACTTGATGGGCCAATAACATAAGTGCAAGGCAGGCCCTATAGCAGGCTCATGGCCCAAACGAGCGCCTCCCATATCGACGACAACAGAAAAATCCCAATTCATTCGCCTCCAGCCTCCGCCTAGTTCGCCCTAACCTAGCCGCCGGACAGACCGACACAGCACTTCCTCGCACCTCGCTGAGGGCGGTCGCCGCTTCAAGCGCACGGAAGGACAAGAAGATGAAGATCCAACCTCGGTGTAGCCTCGATGGGAGGCAGCAGCGGCAAGACGGGCATGGCATCGAGCTTATGAAAGCGGACAATCATAGCTTGCAAGAGTAGCATGCAACGAGCAGGTACATCACATCCCTGATTATATCTAATTCAACTCTTCAATTTATGGCTAATAGTTAAACTCAAGGTGTTGTAAAACTGCTTGTATGTAGGGAATCTATGAGAAAATGAAACCAATTTCTACTTATTTTATAACCCCCAATCAATACCGAAATGACTGAATCTGATGTATCTAATCAAGTTTCCGTGCAAACATACAAGCTCATGTTGTTCTTGAGCCTAAAGTGTCAAATGAACAGATCGCTAATGAAGGATTTGATGCAAACATTTTACATGCTCCTCGGTGATGAACATATAGTGTCTAATGAGGGATCTAATGCAAGCATTTTGCAAGATCATTGAAGGATTTAGTGTCTAATGATGATCTACTACGTTGAGAGAGACAGAGATTTGCAGCATTGATGACAAGCAAATTATAGTGCATTTTCATAGCTTGAGGAAACGCCGAGGCCATCTACCGTAAAGTCCTCAGATCATGACAACATAGCATAAATACTTATCTAATCTGTTGTTTGAAACTATTGGCATACTTGTGCAGGATAGATATATTGATATGCAGTTTATGCACCGGTTATACGTGCAATTACACTTCGATATTTTCTGCCAGAGAACGAATAATTCAAGCAGTACAGACCATGTTTGTAGTCCTTGTACACCATGTTGCATTTTGTGTTTTTGGTGCTTGCATCATTTAGTGTTTATAATCTGAACTACTTTGGATCATTAGCTGGTTTTCAAAGTGCATGTAGCTTCACATTTCTCAAGTTATGTTGATTTCAAGTGCAAGTGCCTTCGTATTTTTTAAGTTAAATGTTCGCTCGGTAACTTGAATTCGTGGATCAGCCATCGCACACAAATCATACACGAATGCCGATTTAATTAAATGAAATGTAGGGACTTACGCTAGCTCGTTGCAAAGGCTCACTGTAGCCCTGCTTGCGCTTGGGATGTTCCATGTACAAGTCCATGTTACCACTTGCTTGGATGTGCAGGCCTTGTGTAACGCCCCGGATTCGATGCTCCAGGTGTCTGCCAGTTATTCGCCGTCGTTGCCATGTCATGTGCTTGCGTGTTGCACTTTGCCTTGCCATCATCTACGTTTCATACCATGTTATCATGTGCATTGCATTGCATACGTGTTCGTCTCATGCATCCGAGCATTTTCCTCGTTGTCCGTTTTGCAATCCGGCACTCCTATGTCTACCGGCGCCCCCTTTTGCCTCTTTTCATGTGCGGGTGTTAAACTTTCTCGGAATGGACAGAGGTTTGCCAAGTGGCCTTGGTATAGCACCGGTAGACCGCCTGTCAAGTTTCGTACCATTTGGAGGTCGTTTGATACTCCAACGGTTAACCGGGTAACCGTAAAAGCCTCTTTTGTGTGCAGCCCAACGCCCCTTTCAAAGTTGCCCAAAACCCAGCAAACTCCCCTCCATGCTCTTGGTCGTTCGATCACGATCGTGTGGGCGAAAACCGCTCCTCATTTGGACTCTCCTAACTCCCTCTACCTATAAATAGATCCTCCCCCCGGATTTTCGCGCAGTCCAAACCCTAGCCAAGCTCCTCCCCGCCGCCGGACATGTCCGCCTCCGCAGCCGGACGCGCCCACCACCTCAGAGCCACGCCGCCTGACTAATCCGGGCCGACACGCCAGCAGCGCCGCCGCCAAGACCCAATCCTGCCACCACCTCACCCTCTCTCTCTCCACCACTCAGGCCGGCCTGCCTGCAAGCTCACATGAGCCACTGGGCCCGATCCTGCGTGCTGCGCCGCCTGACCGTGCAGCTGCCGGCGGCCCGAGGTCCGCCACACAGACCTCCGGCCGGCCCTCGTCTCCACTGCTCGGCCATCAAGGCACAAGGCCACCGCTGCTGCTCGCTCGCCGCCGGATTGCCTCCGCTTTCCCTCGCCACTTCGGCTGCCTGCCCGTCCCCGCCTCCGGAGCTCACCGCCTGGCTCCTCACCGACCCGCGCCGCCTGCCCTGCCGCCGCCGCCCCCGCAGCAGCCGCCTGCCCCACGCTGGAACCGCCGGATCCGTGAGATCCGCCCGATCCATCCGCCCGCCTCCTCGACGCCTTCCCCGAGCTCCGGCACCTCCTCTCCATCTCTGGCGAGTTCTTCCTCGACTCCGGTGGGATTCCGGCGAGATCCACGCCGCCGTTGACTTTCTCCCGGGGTGAGAAATTTGGTTAAGTCCCAGGATTTCAGCATCACGTGCCTCTGTTCATCGCATCATAACTCTCTGCATACGGCTCCGTTTCATGCGTGTAATATGCCAAATTGTTCGCCTCAACGAGTATTTCATTTTGTTCCATTTCATCATGTTCATTTGAGTCCATCATGATGCCCTAATCATCGTTGCAAGAGTGCTATGTGATGTTAATCTGCTGGAACTGTTATAACATGCTCATTTGTCATTTTTGCCATGATTGATGTGTGCATCCTATGAGGTTGATGTCTACATGAGTTTTAATCAATGTCATGCCATTTTTACAGGGGTGCTATCCATTTATTTTTCTGATTCCTGTAGTGAGTGCATCAAGCTTGTTAAGTAGGGTACTTGCTGTTGCTGTTTTGCATGTCTGAATCTGCTATATCATGATGCTATGTTAACCTGCTTCTAAAAGTCATTCTATGCATAATCTAGAGATGTTCTCTAAGGACGTTTTGTTATACATGTCATGATCTATCCATCCATGCCCCTTTTTGCATTTATATCTTGCTGTAACTTGTTGTTATCTTGCTCCAAAGTTGCTAAATAATGTTGTCATACCGCTTAACATTAAGTTCAGTTTTGCCATTAGCTTTGCTAGTGATCCATGCAGCCTATGAACTTGCTCTTTCCATGCTTAGATTCATAAACATGTCTTCTTACTTTTGGTTGCCTTGCAATGCCATTTATTTCTCTGTGGTGAGTGGTTCAAGCTCACCAACATGCCTACTTATTGTTGTTCCTGCCATGTATGAATCTGTAATATAACTTGCCATGTTTACATGGGTGCCATCATATCTTATGGTCCTTTTTGGCTCATGGTCACTAAAGGACATTTGATCTATGCATTTATTAGATTCATGCCACGCCTTTGGTTGCCATGATAAGTTCCTTTAACATGTTGTTTGATAGCTCTGAACATTGCAACCTGATGTTATTTCTGCTAAGCCTGAAACTGTTAATATCTGCAATCTTGCCATATCATTTTGAGCATGTTCTAGTGATTTCTGGAGATAGCTCAGTGTTCATGTTTTGTTATGCATTACCTGTACATCATGCCCATGCCTTTTGTTTTCACTTTGAGATGCTGTAGCATAGTGTTTTGGTGCTTGCAATATGCCTAGCTGCTCTTTTGGACAGTTTGTCCTTTAAACTTCTATAGAGTGTATGTTGAACCGTTGCTCCGTTTTGTGTGTGCTCTATATGAAACTTGCTTGATTTTGCATGTAGTTTCATATTAACATATTGCATCATTGTTTTGAGGTGTTTGTTTGATGTTTGAATGCATTTTGCCATGTTTAACTTGTTTTGCTCATATCTTCTAGGCCGTAGCTCCAAATCTAATGAACTTTATATGTAACTTGACTAGAATCTCGTGTAGATCTTCGTGGTGCTCTTTAACTTGATGTTTAACAACTTGAACGTAAGGTTTATTCAGATCTGGACCAATTTCGAAATTTGCATATGAGGACTTACCGGAATTGTTCTATGTTGTTTCCGGCCTCATTTAAACTTGCTTTGATGTGTTGCTCTTGTTTGCATCATCTCTTGCCATGAGTAGCTTCAGGTAGCTTTGTCATGCATCATGCTTGTTGTGCATCATGCCTTCTTCATGTGTGGTGTGTTTACCATGTTGTGTGCTTCTTCTCGATAGTTCCTGCTTGCTATGCATCGTGAGGATTCGCTCGCTCACGCTTGGTTCGCCTTCGTGGCTTCATCTTCTTCATGGAATTGTTCTTCTTCCTTGCGGGATTTCAGTCAAGATGACCGTCACCTTGGATCTCATTACTATCATTGCTATGCTAGTTGCTTCATTCTATCGCTATGCTGCGCTACCTACCACTTGCTGCTCAAGCCTCCCAAATTGCATGAACCTCTAACCTTTGTTACCCTTCCTAGCAAACCGTTGTTTGGCTATGTTACCGATTTGCTCAGACCCTCTTATAGCGTTGCTAGTTGCAGGTGAAGATGAAGATTGCTCCATGTTGGATTATGTTTATGTTGGGATATCACAATATCTCTTATATTATTAATGCATCTATATACTTGGTAAAGGGTGGAAGGCTCGGCCTTATGCCTGGTGTTTTGTTCCACTCTTGCCGCCCTAGTTTCCGTCATATCAGTATTATGTTCCCGGATTTTGCGTCCCTAACGCGGTTGGGTGATTTATGGGACCCCTTGACAGTTCGCTTTGAATAAGACTCCTCCAAAGAAGGCCCAACCTTGGTTTTACCATTTGCCTCACCACCACCTATTTTTCCCTTGGGTCGGCCAGCCCAAGGGTCATCTTTATTCAGCCCCTCGGGCCAATGCTTGTCTAAGTGTTGGTCCAAACTAGAGCACCGTGCGGGACCATCCCTTGGCAACTTGGGTTACGTCGGTACCTGTACGCTTAGTTTATCCGGTGTTGCCCTGAGAACGAGATATGTGCAGCTCCTATCGGGATTGTCGGCGCATCGGGCGGTCTTGCTGGTCTTGTTTTATCACTGTCGAAATGTCTTGTAGCCGGGATTCCGAGACTGATCGGGTCTTCCCGGGGAAAAGGAATATCCTTCGTTGATCGCGAGAGCTTATCATGGGCTAAGTTGGGAGACACCTGCAGGGTTTGAACTTTCGAAAGCCGTGCCCACGGTTATGTGGCAGATGGGAATTTGTTAATATTTGGTTGTAGTAAACTTGAAGCAAACTCTTCTAAAATACACCAACCGTGTGCGTAACCGTGAGTGTCTCTTTTTGGGGTTGATCGAGAGGAGAACACGGTTTCTGGGTTATGTCTGACGTAAGTAGGAGTTTAGGATCACTTCTTGATCATTACTAGTTGACGACCGTTCCGCTTGCTCTCTTCTCGCTCTTATTTGCGTATGTTAGCCACCATATCATGCTTAGTCGCTGCTGCAACCTCACCACTTTAACCCTTCCTTTCCCATTAAGCTTTGCTAGTCTTGAAACCCATGGTAATGGGATTGATGAGTCCTCGTGGCTCACAGATTACTACAACAACAGTTGCAGGTACAGGTTGCGATGATCATGACACGAGAGCGATGTTTGCTTGTTTTGGAGTTCGTCTTCTGCTTCTTCGATCAGGGGATAGGTTCCAGGCCGGCAGCCTGGGCCAGCAGGGTGGATAATGTTTGAGTTTCTGTTTATGTTTCATCCGTAGGCGGATGTTGATCTTGTATATGTTGTTGATGTATTCTTGTGGCATTGTATGCCTTATGTATGTATCCCCATCTATTATGTAATGTTGATGTAATGATATCCACCTTGCAAAAGCGTTTCAATATGCGGGTCTATCCTTGGTGGGACCTTCGAGTTCCTTTTGGATAGGGTCGCATATTGGGCGTGACACCTTGTGCTCCTTGCATCCCCTCTGCATTTTTGACACGGCGAATGGTTGATCAAATAAGAGGAATCGACCTTGATGTTGTACCGGAGGACAGATACTTACAAGGTTATACGGGTGTGCAGGATGTGTACCAGATCCCGTAGCCCCGTCATGCTTCGCTAAAAAATGGATTTGCTTGTTTTAGATGATATCTCCAGAAGAAATAAGAGTTAAAGTTAGAGTTGCATAGACGTGTAAGCTAAGAGAGCAAAGAAAGGATATCCAAACATCGCCGGAACAAAGGCACAAGGGAGTGATGTGGATACCTAGTTCGGGCCGGTGTTTGGGCATGCTCGCTTAGCTAGAGTGCGGGTCACTTCAGAGCCGTTGAGGGTGATGCGCTAGCTATTGGCCGCGCATGGATGCAGATCTTGAGTGGCAGCGAGCGCTATGATGCGGTGGACGAGACCGCTGGTGAAGCCCCAACGGCCTCGGGGCGGAGGTGCGACGATGTGCTCGTGAAGTAGCCCCGTGAGCTGGGAGACGGCGACGGTGAAGTGCACCTGATGCGGTGGAACTCGTGTCTGTGAGGCACGCCGGTTATGGGCGGCCGACGTTGTCGGTGGACCACCCGTGCGGTGGACGAGGGCGAGATGAGGTAGCTACGGTGCGGTGGTGAAGCGCGACCGTCGTCTTCGTCGTTGTCGTCCGTCACAGAGGTGGGGAACGGTGGGGAAAGAGATGAGACGAGGGGCGATTCGAGGGATGGCGGTGAATTAGGGATTTGAGCAATCTAGGCGCGGAAGGGGACAGTGGAGAAGAGAGATTTTGCAGGGCTGGAATTGGGCCCGCCAGATATTTGAATCCGAAACATGGAAGCGCGAACTTATATTGTCGCTGCCCTTTTTTTTGGGGAGGGGGGGTGGCTGGGTGCTACACATCCGTCCGACACACGCGACCACCCCGACAGGACTATGCTTCGGTGCCTTAAGGAACCTGCCTTTATGTCCATGACATGTGGGCCCAACAGGTGGCTGGCCCACATGTCAGTCACCCAAGGGCAGTTGCCTTTAAGGCACCCAAGCAGCGTCCACCCCGACACGACCCTGGTCTGCCTGGTCCGCCTACATTTGAGAATGCAAACGAACCTTCTTTCATTTGCAAACGAATCTGTATGTATTACCATGCCCGTGTTTTCCTTGCAATAATTAGTCATTCGAAACGAGATACTCCATCCGTTCACTTTTGTAAGTCGTTTTAGACAACTTAAAATGAACTGTTTTGCACATTGTTTGAAATGTCTTCAAGGTCTTATAAAAGTGAACAGAGGGAGTACTATAAATTAATTAATGAGGAGTTATTTGAAAAAAATCGAAACGGTACCCACGCTAACGTGGATTAGAGTGTGTCACATGATTAGTTATTTGAATTAGAGTGTGTGTCACGTAGTTTGTTATTTGAATTAGAGTGTGAGTCACGTAGCGATCTCCAATTCTAACGTGGATTTCACATTTCACTGTATCCATGCTACTTTTTTAATACAAATTCATATGTATATGATGAACACCATGGTAGTGAGAAAACTTTTGGATGGATTCAAACATATGACCTACAAAATAGCACAACAAATTGCGCCAATGTCAACTTTTCGAAACTTAGTATGGCACGATTTCGAAATAATTACCCGTATGCCTGGTCCTCGGTTCAAATCTTACAATGTACACCGAATTGAAACATCGATATTAATTCATGTACTATGTACATTCAAATGTTGTTTTTAGCCCCCCTCCCGCGCACAAACGCAACATACTTCCTATATCGGTCAATCTTCCTCTCCTAACCACCTTAGGAAGCTATCGGTTTCCAACACACGTTCATTCTTTCTCTCCATGTTTCAATCTCTAAGTCTCTCAACTACACAACCCCTTTTTCCACTCCTGTTACCAAATGTACTTACCTCACACACCCGCCATTGAACCCCATGCCGAGCTCTCTCTCTCTCTCCGCCCCTCTCCCTCTCACCCTCTCTCACTAAATACATGCATTGCCTATCTAGCCCCCCCAACCTCTCATGCGCACGAACGCACGTTGTATATCTAGGTCACTCCCTCGAGACTGTCTCACTATTTCTTCTGCACGACGGGCCACACTCGCTCAATCTAGCTCTCTTTATCTGAGTCTCGTTTAACCTCGTTTTCTTTCACACACAAATGATATATCTCCCTGTTCGGGCCTCGATCGACACACTCTATACTCTCTCACGCATATTGTCTATCTAGGTCAGTCCATCCAAGCTGCCGCCACTCTTTCGACCTCATGGCGGGCCATGCTCACTCAATATCTCTCTCTCTCTATCTCTATCTCTCTCTCCGTATGTCTCGATTTACCTCGCTCTTTCTCGGACAAAAACGATATATCACCATGTTTGAGCCCAATTCGACCTATTCACATTGTATACTCTCTCACGCACATCGTCTATCTAGGTCACTCTCTCCAACCCATCTCACTCTTTCGATCGCACGGTGACCCTATGTGATCGGTTGACCTTGCTTCCTCCCACACACAAAATATATCTACACGCCTGTGACTGGATCATCTCTCAAGCTCTATCTTACAGCCCTCACTCTTACCAAAAGCTCAACCGGACAATATCTTTCCGGAGCATATATATTTGTTCAATGAATGTCAGACCACACTCACTTTGTCTATCTATCTATATGTCTCTCGATTGACCTTGCTTTCTCATACCGTATCTTCCACGCGTTGAAGCTACTACCTCCCCATCCCTCGCAAAGCTGGAGCTATCTACATTGCGAGGGGCACTCCAACCTTGGATTAATTTGTGTAGGCATTTATTCCGGTCGTTTTAGATTATATTTCCGTAGCATTCGGCCCACAACTACTCCAAACGCCGTTGCAACCCATGCAACTCCCCTAGTTGATTTCCCTCTGGCTCGGTCATCGCTCTCTCGCACGCCCTTTCTCGCCTTCAACGTCCGCACCATGGTATTATTGAAAAACTATGTTGTTCTCTTTAATTATTATAAATAAGCTACAAAACTACACACCGATAGTCCAGCTTGAATGGAACAAATTTCACCCACAAATTAAAGTGCTACAAACTACACAATCGAGGGGCCCACATGTCATGAAACAAATTTGGACCCATATACAAATTAAAAAATAAAGGAGGAGGATCGAACATGCGACCGGGCCTTCAAGCCGCACGTCAATAGGCAACATAATAGAATAGCAATGTTTGTTGTACCCCTTTGTTCACATAATGTTTTTATATTACCACAACCTAATTAATGGATAACATGTAATATTATTTTAGTACTATTCGCCTTCACTTACTGGTGGGTTCCATGTGCTCTCTCTCTCTCTCCCTTCGTGTTTAGACGCACGGGCAAACAGGAAGAACTCAAGGGTGATGTTGCCGCTGACCATATCTCGACGCGCTCACAAGTCACGCACCAGCCACGCATTAGCAGCAATAGTCGGTGTGTACGCGTGCAATGCACGTTAATTTGGAAGTATATTAAGTGCATGTGAATATTAACTACTAGGATATTATTTGCGTGTTGTCATGTGATTAGCACTATTTTTGGCATGAAATTAACTGCACGCTAAACGTGTTGAGCGCCGACATTGAAGTAGTCTAGGTCGTTGGATGACAAGGAATACATGTGGCTTGATGACGCTTTTATATTTAATTTGATACGCTCTAGCGTAACATTCAATCATCAAACCATACATTTCGTTCAGTCTGACTCCGACTTTAAATTAAACGACGATCGATATAAAATAAACGGAATGATAAACATTCGGATTTTAATCATGGCAATCCGAACATTTTTCATGGCAAATTTAGATTACGCGCGGCGACGGCGGCGCGTCTCGCGGTGAAGCGGCTCCTCCGCTGCTCGTGTGTCGTCGGACCATCGACCGACGCCGACGGCGGCGTCTTGCGCCGTTGTTGGCGTATTCTGACGCTGGCCTAGCTTCAAGGAAGGCCAAAATGTTCGACTTGAGCGAAGTCAATCTGGCGGGAGGAGGCGATCGGGCGCAGGTGCAAGTAAGCGGTCGACGGCGCCATCCATGCCGCCGAGGGGGCACTAGCACCCGCGCGGGACAGCGCTATCAACGGCGCGACGGAGACATTCGTGTGCACGGCGCAAGACGCACAGACGCGCGAGCGCATGCGGCGGCAGGTGCAGTGCGCAGGCGCAGCAGTCGCGCAAGCAGGCAGCTCACGGCGCAGCGGCTGCAGCAGTCGCGACGCGCATGCGCATGCAGCCAGCACGGGCGCGTGAAAGTCGGCGGGACCTCGTGGAACCCCGTGGCATCAAGCTCGGCGACAATGTGCGGCTCCCAGCCCATCAATGCCACGGGATGGTGCCGGCGCAATGGGCGATGGGAGCGGAACGAGGCGGGGGACAGCGCAACGCCTTCCCGCAAGGCCGTTCAAGATCATCCCAAAGCGCCTTATGTTCTTGAGACTCCGCTGGGTGTCTTCCTCATGAAATCGAACACTAAGGGCGACCATCGTGATGCGGCATGGCGACGCTTAGGACAGGCTAGTTGGAGGTAGACGACAGAGAATTGGAGAGGAAGAGATAGGATTGTAGCGATACCGGTAGTGCGGGGTTGATTTTAAATCTGGGCGCCGACGACATTAAAAGTGGGAGCAGTTGGGACGACAGTGGGTGGCGGAGCCTGGTCAAAGGGCTCGCCTCCCGGTGAGTCTTCACAGCGGTCTGCTCGCACGCCTCCCTGACAGCCGGCGCAGCGGTCTGCTTGCACGCCTCCCGTCGACTCACACGCTTGCGGGACGGCACTGCCGATGAGAAGCGGGACTCGTGGCGGCACGTGAACGCCCACGGTTTCAATAGTGAAAGCGTTAACTTTAACGTGATGATCTTTGTTCCAAAATACCTTGGCTCTTCATTTGTGCAACTTGTGATAAGCAGCTTGTCTCGAATTGAAGAAAAAACTTAAGAAGTAATATTTGTGCCATATCACGTGACCATGCTCAGTTTCAAGAATTTATGCTCACTTTTGGATTTTCTGAAATTTAAGATCTAGGATTCGAAACAATATCATAACCTGCATCATGCAATAAATTTTCAAGCCGTACATCTGTCCTGTTGTATTTCTTAAGAAAGGATTTGGTCAAACATTTTGCTTAGTTAAACCTCCTTTCCGGTTTATAGGGCTCAATTCAAAAATCTCACCAACCAAGGTAAATGGTGAGTGGTGGAACAATTGTTGTAGTTTGCAAAACCACTCAATTAATGCGCTTGTTTTCCTCAAAAATTAAGTTTACGAATGCATTAATTGCAATGCATGCATGCATAAAGTACATGCATTGGTCAATTTTCTCTTAATACTTGCATGTAATGATTTATTGCACCTTGAAATCTGAACATGTGATGGGGAACAACCAAATTGAGACTTATAAAATGGGAAAACTAATATTTTGAGATAAGCCCTATAAACCGGAAAGGAGGAGTAAAGGATAATCCTCCGCACTCAAAGGCATTGCCTCGATATATTAACTCAAGTACTAGGCACGAACAAACGGGCTCAATTCGTGCTCATCCCGTGTAGTAGTAGTAGTACTAGGCAATGCAGCTTGACGGTGACCTTGACGAGCGGCGCATCGATGGAATTGAACCGTGCTCGCACGGTAGGTAACGTTGTCTAGTTACTAAAGCATCCTCCGTTGTTCATCGGTAGTCATTATGGACCGGGACATGAGGGAATTTCCTAGGGCTGGAATTCTGCCGCCAGATATTTCGACTTGAAACGCCGAGGCTCGACTGGTTGGGGTTGCCTAATGTGCGTACTCACGACGCCACCGGGCGGACACGAGCCCGCTTTTTTAGGATCAACACGAGCCAAGGTCCGGCTGGGACGCCGTTGGGTCCTACCATTTGAGAATACGAAAGGAACCTTTTAAATTGCCGAACGAAACTATGTGTATTACAATACCCGTATTTTCCTTGCAAATACTAATCTCAACGTGGTAATTGATTTATGACGAGTTATTGAATTAGAGTGAATTTGTTATATAGTGATCTCAACGTGGATTTCACATTTCATGGTATTCCTAGTAAGTTTTCCAATGCAAATTCAAATTTAAAAGATGAAAAATATGGAGGTGAGAAAACTTTGTATGTATCAAGCATATGACCACACACACACACACACAGACACACACGCACGAACACAACAACAATCCAATAAGTATAGTGCATCTATTTTTCCAACCCATGCATGTATGACACGAAGTTCAAAATATTTCTATTCCTAAATATTAGTCTTTAGAGAGTTCAACAAGTGACTACATACGGAGCAAAATGAGTGAATCTAGACTCTAAAATATGTCTATATACATCCATATGTGCCACCATTTGAAGGCTCTAAAAGACTAATATTTAGGAACTAAGGAGTAAAATGTAAGACATCCATGGTCCTCAGCTCAATATTTAAAATGAACATGAAACTGAAACATGAATATTAAGTCTAGTACTACAAGACATGCAAATGTTGTGTTTAGGCGGAGCTATGATTGTCGGGGTCAACCCCTCGACCTTAGATAAAATTGTGGAGCTCGCTTAGGGTTGTTTATATTATATTTGTCCCCACCTCCCAACCACCGATTGGTTGTGCACCCCACCCTCCTCCCC
This sequence comes from Aegilops longissima, assembly GCA_021605205.1. Lineage (NCBI taxonomy): Eukaryota > Viridiplantae > Streptophyta > Magnoliopsida > Poales > Poaceae > Aegilops > Aegilops longissima. Next base: position 415,745,594 of record CM038681.1, read on the forward strand.
GGGAGAATATCATGTGCCCCCATACCTTAGATGCTATATGCCGATACGAGTTGCTTGGAGCTTGTAGATCTGAGATATAGCAGTTCACATGTTGTGTCTTAATTTTTTGCAGAAACCTTGATGAGTTTGAGAATTGCACACAATTTGTACAAAAACTACTTAGATGCCCTTGATCCCATATCCAACGACCTCGAAGTCAGATCACCGTAGCATATAAGATGAAGGAGGACATCATATTCTCCGTATGTAAGAATATCATGTGCTACCACACCTTAGATGCTTTGGTGATACAAGCTCTTCAAGGCATTGATTTAGGACCCAACACCTCCTCGGTGGTTCAATGGTTTTTTGCGAAAAAGCCCCAAAGAGTTCGCCACCGCCATAAGCACAAAGACTGCTCAGATGCCATTGATCTCAGATCAAACGACCTCCAAGCTCAGATCACCGTAGCATCCAAGCTGCGATAGCACCTTATGTTTTCTCGCACGGAGAGTATGAGGTGCTCCCGACCGTGAGATTCTATGGTGATACGAGTTCACCGAGATCTAACGCCCACAATAGGAGGTTTGAATGTTTTTGCAATATATGGCTGATAGAGTTTGGGAAATGCGCAGAAAGTACAAGTACTATGCATGTGCCATCTGATCACTGACCATACGACCTAGATTCTCATATCACTGTAGTGGGTAATTAAGCTACGGGGAGCACCTAATATGAGCACGGGGAAGCCGTTGGATTGAAGATGCAGCGGCACACACGAGGCCTGAATGTTTTATTTGCAAAAAAAAAAACTTTGGAGAGTTTGGAAATTGCGCATAATTACAAAGACTACTCCCAAGCCATTGGATCTCACTTCCAAGGGTGTAAAAACTCATATCACCATAGTATCTAAGCTGCGGGGTGGATGTGATATTCTATGACGCAGTCATTTTTGTTCGTAAACTTGCAAAATACGTGTAACTCGTGTCGTTACTTGTCTAACCGCGCAAAGTGTTTCTTCAAAAAAACCATCCTACACTGAAATATCGGAACAACACATGGGGGTCCCACTTGTCATTAATCAAATTTGGACCTAAAACTAACAAATCTGAAAGACGAGATTCGAATTGGCAACCTGGACTACAAAGCATAAGTAGATAGCCTAAAAAAATGAACGATTGTTGGCTTTGTCCCATAACTTGATTTTATACAGTACTTGCGTTGAGTAGAGTAGAGGGAGTGCCTCGTCAACACGTGCATGACCGTTGTCTCACTTACGGTGGGTCCTGTGTCTGCGATCTCAATCTCTCTTCTCTCCATCGTCTAACCTTTGCACGGGCACACACGAAGAGCGGCGCTAGCTTGCCGTGGTGTTATTACAACTAAAAAAAGCTTGGAAAATAGAAGAATCGCCTAGAACAAGAGACGTTGTGGCTGGTCGAGACGGAGCTAACCGTACCACATTTGCATGATAAAGCTGTGTGGCTAGTGGGGTGTTTTCGACCAACTGGCTGGGTCCCGAGGTCGAACCATAGGTACTACGTCTGATACAGTATATTTTCACACGCACATTTTTCCTCCGTGCCGAGACGTGGCACACCCTACCGCTGTTCCGGTCCTCCCGGTGGTGCACGACATATTCTTCCCGACGGGATGCCCTACCGCGTGTTTTCTGGGTCCTCCTCGTCGAAGCGCCAAGCAAGTAAATGAGTCGTCAAATCACGAAGACCACCTTTCCCGCCGAGTACATCAGTGAAGCACGGTGGCTAGCTAGTTGGGCTAGTTCGACCAATTAGCTAGGCCGCCACATTTGTTTTTTCACCCCATTTTTTATCTACTTGCCGGCAGTTAAATTTAAATATCCACCATGGCGTTGTTCGTGTTTGGGTGCAGCAGGTTTTTATTTTTTTGATTGACAGGAGCAAAGCGCGACAGGATTTTTAATTTTTGATTGACGGAGCAAAGCGGTAGCAATTAGTCATGATGACTCCCAGTAAATACCCACCGCTCCCCGATGTGAGAAGTCGCCGATCGGTGTTTTACCATGGTGAAAACCAAAGATTCCCCGCCTCGGCTGGCTCCTCCGCCTTCCCCTAGATTGCATTGCCTTTCAGCCGTTTCGCCCCCTTTGCTTCCTCTCCCCATTGCTTCTACCTGGTGCCATGGCGGCGCAGCAGATCACGGAGTCCGAGGTGAGGCGCCTGACACAGGAGCTCCATGCCAAGGATGCGGAGCTCAGGGCCAAGGACGTGGAGCTCCGTGAGCTCAAGGAGGAGAGGAGTACCATGCTCCTCCGTTATGTGCGGGAGTTCACGGAGCTTCAAAAGCGGTAGGCGTCCACCACAAAGATGCTCGAGGCGTCGGCGGCGTTGCTGCAGAAAGCGGGAGATACGATAGGCCGTCAGGGAGCCGGGCCGAGCGCGAAGGGCCGATCGTGACGAGGTCCAGATCGCCTCAGCCACTTGGTGAACCAAGTTTCCACACACGTGTTGTGGCTGCGCGATGCCTACCGTCGTGCCAGCGCGACGATGCTGGCCGTCGGGCTAAACCCGTTCGACCACCCGGTCGACTTCAACGAGCCGCGGCTTCCTGACCTGTCTCCTCCTTCACCTATATCTCCGAGGAGCTGAGCCGTCTCCGCGCGATGGTGGGGGCTGAGCTGGACAAGGAGGGGTTGCGCGTTGCCGTCGCCGTTGCCGGGCGAATCCTTTCAGGGCTCCGTCACCGGAATCCATTCGTGCCATTGGACGCCGTCTTTGACGAGCTGGCTCCCGTCGACCGGGAGCGGGCTCTGCGGGCGGTTGCACCTCTGCATCACCAACGCTATGCGCCTTGAGAAGCAGAGGGACTTGGTGGTGTTTAGGCGCCTCTGCATGGGCATGTCCATGTCTCGCACAACATGACCGTTGGATCAAACTCGACGGTGCAGATCACCACATCAGAGCACAAAATGTGTGGGTGTGTTTCGTTGCATTCTCATCTCAATATAGTTGTTTCCTCTTCGTGTATTTTTGTCAACCTACTAGTGTGGACTCATGCACCCTTCATGCAATCTGCCAAATACCCAAAAGTGGGCCGAGAAGGGAACTTTTGCTCTCATCCCGTGCACCCTTCATACACCCTGTCTAACACTATAGGATGTGCTTCATATGGTTCATGTTTCATGGAGTACTGTAGCACCGTACTCTCCGTGCGATGTGGACCTAGTTCTGTTAACATTGATCTCACCGTTTATTCTCGACCGGACAGTCAAAAAAGCGGTACTATGTTACATATAGGAGTAGTTGACGTGAGCACAACATCATTTGTTATCGTCATATCTTACTACACTAGCAACAAGATTGTGTAGTACTGATGTATGAACCACTGCACATGCCTAGTAGTAGGAGCACTGTGTATGTTCAAGTGGCTGCCGTGTTTCGCACTCCTCCGTCGTAAGAGTGGAAAAGCTTGATATAATCATTTTTTTCTTCAGAATGAAAAACAGTGGACACGCTCTACCGTGCGGATCCTCCTCCAGCCATGCACTAAATTACTCACTTTCATCAACGTGTGGGACAGCCAGCACCTGGGTCCACCAGCCATGCACTAAATTACTCCTAGTAGAGTGACGGTAGACTACCCCAATCTGAAGGAAATATGCCCTAGAGGCAATAATAAAGTTATTATTTATTTCCTTATTTCATGATAAATGTTTATTATTCATGCTAGAATTGTATTAACCGGAAACATAATACATGTGTGAATACATAGACAAACAGATAGTCACTAGTATGCCTCTACTGGACTAGCTCATTAATCAAAGATGGTTATGTTTCCTAACCATAGACATGTGTTGTCATTTGATTAATGGGATCACCTCATTAGGAGAATGATGTGATTGACATGACCCATTCCGTTAGCTTAGCACTTGATCGCTTAGTATGTTGCTAATGCTTTCTTCATGACTCATACATGTTCCTCGTAACTATGAGATTATGCAACTCCTGCTTACCGGAGGAACACTTTGGTACTACCAAACGTCACAACGTAATCGGGTGATTATAAAGGAGTACTACAGGTGTCTCCAAAGGTACTTGTTGGGTTGGCGATTTGAGATTAGGTTTTGTCATCCGATTGTCGGAGAGGTATCTCCGTGCCTTCTCGGTAATGCACATCACTTAAGCCTTGCAAGCATTACAACTAATGAGTTAGTTGTGAGATGATGTATTACGGAACGAGTAAAGAGATTTACCGGTAACGAGATTGAACTAGGTATTGGATACCGACGATCGAATCTCGGGTAAGTAACATACCGATGACAAAGGAACAACGTATGTCGTTATGCGGTTTGACCGATAAAGATCTTCAGAGAATATGTAGGAACCAATATGGGCATCCAGGTTCCGCTATTGGTTATTGACCGAGAATGGTTCTAGGTCATGTCTACATAGTTCTCGAACCCGTAGGGTCCGCACGCTTAACATTTCGATGGCGAGCTCATTATGAGTTTATAAGTATTGATGCACCAAGTTTGTTCGAGTCCCGGATGTGATCACGGACATGACGAGGAGTCTCAAATGGTCGAGACATAAAGATTGATATATTGGAAGCCTATGTTTGACTTCGAATGGTTCCGAGTGAAAACAGGATGTTATTCGAACACCGGGTTACTGAACCCCGGGGTATATGGGCCTTCATGGGCCTCAAGGGAGAAGGAGAAGGGCCGCCATAGGTGGGCTGCGCCCCCCTCCCCTTCCAGTCCGAATAGGACAGGAGAGGGGCGCGCCTTCCCCTTTCCCCTCCCCAATCCTACTCCAACTAGGAGAAGGGGGAGTCCTACTCCTGGGGAGTAGGACTCCTCCTTGGCGCGCCCCTGGGCCGCCACCTCCCCTTGTCTCCTTTATATACGGGGGCAGGGGCACCCCATGACACACAAGTTGATCTACGGATCTTTCCTTAGCCGTGTCGGTGCCCCTTCCACCATATTCCACTTCGGTCATATCGTCAGAGAGCTTAGGCGGCCTCGCGCGGAGAAGTTATATCGTCGGGGAGCTTAGGCGAAGCCCCGCGCCGGTGGAGCATCAACATGGTCACCACGCCGTCGTCTTGACGGAACTCATCCCGACACTTTGCTGGATCGGAGTCCGGGATCGCCATCGAGCTGAACGTGTGCAGAACTCGGAGGTGCCGTGACGCTCGGTGCTTGGATCGGTCGGATCGTGAAGACGCATTTACTACATCAACCGCGTTGTTATAACGCTCCGCTTTTGGTCTACGAGGGTACGTGGACGGACACTCTCCCCTCTCGCTGCTATGCCATCACCATGGTCTTGCGTGATCGTAGGAATTTTTTGAAATTACTACGCTCCCCAACAAAGGGCATCCGAGCCTGGTTTTATGCGTTGATGTCATGTGCACGAGTAGAACACAAGTGAGTTGTGGACGATACAAGTCATACTGCCTACCAGCATGTCATACTTTGGTTCAGCGGTATTGTGAGATGAAGCGCCCGACCGACGTTACGCCAGACGCTTACGCGAGACTGGTTTCACCGCCCGAGCACTCGTTGCTTAAAGGTGACCGGCGGTGTCTGCTCTCTCACTTTAGTTGAATCGAGTTTGACTACGCCCGGTCCTTGAGAAGGTTAAAACGGAGTCTATTTGACAAACTATCGCTGTGGTTTTGATGCGAGGTAAGAACGGTTCTTGCTCAGCCCGTAGCAGCCACGTAAAACTTGCAACAACAAAGTAGAGGACGCCTAACTTGTTTTTGCAGGCATGTTGTGATGTGATATGGTCAAACGTGATGCTATATTTTATTGTATGAGATGATCATGTTTTGTAACCGAAGTTATCGGCAATCGGCAGGAGCCATATGGTTGTCGCTTATTGTATGAAATGCAACGCTATGTAATTGCTTTACTTTATCACTAAGGAGTAGCGATAGTCGAGAAGCAATAGTTGGCGAGACGACAACGATGCTACGATGGAGATCAAGGTGTCGCTACCGGTGACGATGGTGATCATGACGGTAAGCTTGGCGATGGAGATCACAAGCACAAGATGATGATGACCATATCATATCACTTATATTGATTGCATGTGATGTTTATCCTTTATGCATCTTATCTTGCTTTGTATGACGGTAGCATTATAAGATGATCTCTCACTAAAATTATCAAGAAGTGTTCTCCCGAGTATGCACCGCTATGAAAGTTCTTCGTCCGAGACACCACGTGATGATCGGGTGTGATAGGCTCTACGCTCAAATACAACGGTGCAAAACAGTTGCGCACGCGAATACTCAGGTTAAACTTGACGAGCCTAGCATATAACAGATATGGCCTCGAACACGGAGACCGAAAGGTCGAACGTGAATCATATAGTAGATATGATCAACATAGTGATGTTCACCATTGAAACTACTCCATCTCACGTGATGATCGGACATGGTTTAGTTGATTTGATCACGAATCACTTAGATGACTAGAGAGATGTCTATCTAAGTGGGAGTTCTTAAGTAATATGATTAATTGAACTTTAATTTATCATGAACTTAGTCCCGTAGTATTTTGCAAATTATGTTGTAGATCAATAGCTCGCGTTGTTGCTTCCCTATGTTTTCATATGTGTTCCTAGAGAAAATTGTATTGAAAGATGTTAGTAGCAATGATGCGGATTGGATCCGTGATCCGAGGTTTATCCTCATTGCTGCGCAGAAGAATTATGTCCTTAATGCACCGCTAGGTGATGACCTATTGCAGGAGCAGATGCACGTTATGAACGCTATTAGCTCAATATGAGCGATATGACGTTATGAACGCTCGGCTAGCTCAATATGATGACTACTTAATAGTTTAGTGCACCATGCTTAACGGCTTAGAATCGGGACTTCAAAGACGTTTTGAACGCATGGACCATATGAGATGTTCCAGAATTGAAGTTAATATTTCAAGCAAATACCCGAGTTGAGAGATATGAAGTCTCCAACAAGTTCTATAGCTAAAAGATGGAGGAGAATCGCTCAACTAGTGAGCATGTGCTCAGATTGTCCGAGTACTTCAATCGCTTGAATCAAGTGGGAGTTAATCTTCCGATAAGATAGTGATTGACAGAATTCTCTAGTCACCATCACTAAGTTAGTAGAACTTCGTGATGAACTATAGTATGCAAGGGATGACGAAAAAGATTCTCGAGCTCTTTGCGATGCTAAAATCGGCGAAGGTAGAAATCAAGAAAACATCAAGTGTTGATGGTTGACAAGACCACTAGTCTCAAGGAAAATGGCAAAGGAAGAAGGGGAACTTCAAAAGGAACGGCAAGCAAGTTGTTGCTCGAGTGAAGAAGCCCAAGTCTAGACCTAAGCCCGAGACCGAGTACTTTTGCTGCAATGGAACTGGTCACGGAAGCGAACTACCCCAATATTTGGTGGATAAAAAGGATGGCAAAGTGAACAAGGTTATATTTGATATACAGTGTTATTGATGTGTGCCTTACTAGTGTTTATAGTAGCCCCGAGTATTTGATACTGTTCGGTTGCTAAGATTAGTAACTCAAACAGGAGTTACGTATAAAACAGAGACTAGTTGAAGGGAAGTGACGATGAATGTTGGAAGTAGTTCCAAGATTGATATGATCATCATCGCACACTCCCTATACTTTCGGATTAGTGTGGAACCTAAATAAGTGTTATTTGGTGTTGAGCATAAATATGATTTGATCATGTTTATTGCAATACGGTTATTCATTTAAGTAAGAGAATAAATTGTTGTTCTGCTTACATGAATAAAACCTTATGTGGTTGCACACCCAATGAAAATGGTTCATTGGATCTCGATCATAGTGATACACATATTCATAATATTGAAACCAAAAGATGCAAAGTTAATAATGATAGTGCAACTTATTTGTGGCAATCGCCGCTTAGGTCATATTGGTGTAAAGCGCATGAAGAAAACTCCATGCCGATGGACTTTTGGAATCACTTGATTATGAATCATTTGATGCTTGCGAATCGTGCCTTTTGGGCAAGATGACTAAAACTCCGCTCTCCGAACAATGGAACAAGCTACCGACTTGTTGGAAATAATACATATATACCGATGTATGCGATCCAATGAGTGTTGATGCTCGTGGCAAGTATCATTATTTTTCTGACCTTCACAAGATGATTTGAGTAGATATGGGTATATCTACTTGATGAAACATAAGTCTGAAATAGATGAAAGGTTCAAAGAATTTCAGAGTGAAGTGGAAAATCATCGCAACAAGAAAATAAAATTTCTGCGATCTGATCGTGGAGATGTATATTTGAGTTACGAGTTTGGTCTTCAATGAAAACAATGTGGAATAGTTTCACAGCTCACGCCACTGGAACACCACAACGTTATGGTGTGTCCAAACGTCAGAACAGCATTTTATTTTGATATGGTGCGATCTATGATGTATCTTACCGATTTACCACTATCGCTTTGGGGTTATGTATTAGAGACAGCTGCATTCATGTTTAATAGGGCACCATCTAAACCGCTGAGATGACACCGTATGAACTATGGTTTAGCAAAGAAACCTAAGTGTCGCTTCTTAAAGTTTGGAGTTGTGATGCTTATGTGAAAAGTTTTCACCGATAAGCTCGAACCCAAATCGAGAAATGCGCTTCATAGAATACCCAAAGGTAACTATTGGGTACACCTTCTATCACAGATCCGAAAGCAAGATATTTGTTGTTAAGATGGATCCTTTCTAGAGAAGAAGTTTCTCTCGAAAGAAGTGAGTGGGAGGAAAGTAGAACTTGATGAGGTAATTGTACCTTCTCCTTATTGGAAAGTAGTTCATCACAGGAATCAGTTCCAGTGATTCCTACACCAATTAGTGAGGAAGTTAATGATGATGATCATGAAACTTCAGATCAAGTTGCTACCAAACCTCGTAGGTCTTCCAGAGTAAGATCCGCACTGAGTGGTACGGTAATCCTATTCTAGAAGTCATGTTACTAGACCATGATGAACCTACGGACTATGAGGAAGCGATGATGAGCCCAGATTCCGCAAAATGGTTTGAGGCCATGAAATCTGAGATGGGATCCATGTATGAGAACAAAGTGTGGACTTTGATGGAGTTGCTCATGATCGGCAAGCCATATTATATAAATGGATCTTCAAGAGGAAGACAGATGTTGATAGTAGTGTTACTATCTACAAAGCTTAACTTGTCGCAAAAAGGTTTTTGACAAGTTCAAAGTGTTGACTACAATGAAGATTTTCTCAATCAGTAGCGATGCTTAAGTCTGTCCGAATCATGTTAGCAATTGCCACATTTTATGAAATCTGCAAATGGATGTCAAAACTACATTCTTTAATGGATTTATTAAAGAAGAGTTGTATATGATGCAACCGAAGGTTTTGTCAATCCTAAAGATGCTAACAAAATGTGCAAGCTTCAATGATCCATCTATGGACTGGTGCAAGCATCTCGAGTTGAATATACGCTTTGATAAGTTGATCAAAGATATAGTTTTATATGACTTTTGGTGAAGCCTGTATTTACAAGAAAGTGAGTGGGAGCACTACAGATTTTCGATAAGTATATGTGAATGACATATTGTTGATCGGAAATAATGTAGAATTATTCTGCAAAGCATAAAGGAGTATTTGAAAGGAGTTTTTCAAAGAAAGGACCTCGGTGAAGCTGCTTATATATTGAGCATCAAGATCTATTGAGATAGATCAAGACGCTTGATAAGTTTTTCAATAAGTACATACCTTGTCAAAATTTTGAAGAAGTTCAAAATGGAACAGTCAAAGAAAAGTTCTTGCCTGTGTTGCAAAAGGTGTGAAATTGAGTAAGACTCAATCCCGACCACAGCAGAAAATAGAAAAGAGAATGAAAGTCATTCCCTATACCTCACCATAGGTTCTATAAAGTATGCTATGCTATGTACCGCACCTATTGTATACCTTGCTCTGAATTTGGCAAGGAGTACAATAGTGATCTAGGAGTAGATCATCGACATTGGTCAAGAACATCCTTAGTGAAGACTAAGGAAATATTTCTCGATTATGGAGGTGATAAAAGAGCCCGTCAGAAGAGTTACATCGATGCAAGTTTTTACACTGATCCGATGACTCTAAGTCTCAATCTGGATACATATTGTAAGTGGGAGCAATTAGCTAGAGTAGCCCCGCAGAGCATTGTAGACATAGAATATTTGCAAAATACATACGGCTCTGAATGTGACAGACCGCTGACTAAACTTCTCTCACGAGCAAAACATGATCATCCCTTAGTACTCTTTGGGTGTTAATCACATAGCGATGTGAACTAGATTATTGACTCTAGTAAACCCTTTGGGTGTTGGTCACATGACGATGTGAACTATGGGTGTTAATCACATACGATGTGAATATTAGTGTTGAATCACATGATGATGTGAACTAGATTATTGACTCTAGTGCAAGTGGGAGATCAAGGAAATATGCCCTAGAGGCAATAATAAAGTTATTATTTATTTCCTTATTTCATGATAAATGTTTATTATTCATGCTAGAATTGTATTAACCGGAAACATAATACATGTGTGAATACATAGACAAACAGATAGTCACTAGTATGCCTCTATCGGACTAGCTCATTAATCAAAGATGGTTATGTTTCCTAACCATAGACATGTGTTGTCATTTGATTAATGGGATCACATCATTAGGAGAATGATGTGATTGACATGACCCATTCCGTTAGCTTAGCACTTGATCGCTTAGTATGTTGCTAATGCTTTCTTCATGACTCATACATGTTCCTGTAACTATGAGATTATGCAACTCCTGCTACCGGAGGAACACTTTGGTACTACCAAACGTCACAACGAATCGGGTGATTATAAAGGAGTACTACAGGTGTCTCCAAAGGTACTTGTTGGGTTGGCGATTTCGAGATTAGGTTTTGTCACTCCGATTGTCGGAGAGGTATCTCCAGGCCTTCTCGGTAATGCACATCACTTAAGCCTTGCAAGCATTACAACTAATGAGTTAGTTGTGAGATGATGTATTACGGAACGAGTAAAGAGACTTACCGTAACGAGATTGAACTAGGTATTGATACCGACGATCGAATCTCGGGTAAGTAACATACCGATGACAAAGGGAACAACGATGTCGTTATGCGGTTTGACCGATAAAGATCTTCAGAGAATATGTAGGAACCAATATGGGCATCCAGGTTCCGCTATTGGTTATTGACCGAGAATGGTTCTAGGTCATGTCTACATAGTTCTCAAACCCGTAGGGTCCGCACGCTTAACGCTTTCGATGACAGCTTCATTATGAGTTTATAAGTATTGATGCACCGAAGTTTGTTCGGAGTCCCGGATGTGATCACGGACATGACGAGGAGTCTCGAAATGGTCGAGACATAAAGATTGATATATTGGAAGCCTATGTTTGGACTTCGGAATGGTTCCGAGTGAAAACAGGATGTTACCGGAACACCGGGGGGTTACCGGAACCCCCCGGGGGGTATATGGGCCTTCATGGGCCTCAAGGGAGAAGGAGAAGGGCCGGCCAAGGTGGGCTGCGCGCCCCCCTCCCCCTTCCAGTCCGAATAGGACAAGGAGAGGGGCGCGCGCCTTCCCCTTTCCCTCCCCAATCCTACTCCAACTAGGAGAAGGGGGGGGAGTCCTACTCCCGGTGGGAGTAGGACTCCTCCTTGGTGCGCCTCCCCTTGGGCCGGCCACCTCCCCCTTGTCTCCTTTATATACGGGGGCAGGGGGCACCCCATGACACACAAGTTGATCTACGGATCTTTCCTTAGCTGTGCGGTGCCCCCTTCCACCATATTCCACTTCGGTCATATCGTCAGAGAGCTTAGGCGAAGCCTCGCGCCGGAGAAGTCATATCGTCATGAGCTTAGGCGAAGCCCTCGCCGGTGGAGCATCAACATGGTCACCACGCCGTCAGGCTCGACGGAACTCATCCCGACACTTTGCTGGATCGAGTCCGGGATCGCCATCGAGCTGAACGTGTGCGAGACTCGGAGGTGCCGTGACGCTCGGTGCTTGGATCGGTCGGATCGTGAAGACGCACGACTACATCAACCGCGTTGTTATAACGCCTCGCTTTCGGTCTCACGAGGGTACGGACGACACTCTCCCTCTCTGCTATGCCATCACCATGGTCTTGCGTGATCGTAGGAAATTTTTTGAAATTACTACGTTCCCCAACACAATCGAACCGCCGCAATAATGCCCAATGAGTTGTCAAATCACAAAACCCCCTCCTTTCCAAAGAAGAAGTTGGACGGCTAAACCATCATTTCACTCTTCTCTCTCAGCTTCCTCTCTTGAAGAAAACCCCCACTCGCTTCTCCCTCATCTCGCTCCTCCTTTCACTCTTCTCTCTCAGCTTCCTCTCTTGATGGACGCCGAGCACCGCCGACGTGATGTCTATGGCTCTGGTCAAAACCGTCGAGTCTCATGGTACGAAGAAGCGCAAGCACCCCGCCGAGACTACCGCAGGCAAGCTCAAAGCCATCGCCCTGTCCAAGCCCCCCTCTTTGGGATCCCTCATTAAGCAAGTCCAGGTAATGTCTCTCGTTGACGATCTTTTTCTCGATCTTGATCGTGTTTTTTCATCTAACGCGCAGTACTAGTACTGGTAGTACAACTTTCTGGGTGATCTTGCATGTGATTTTAGTGTGCCAAATGACGGTTCTAAATTCCTCTTTGACCAAAACATGTGAGAGGTTGACACTGATTTCTTATAGATTACTAACTATTTTCCCTCTGTCCCAAATTTCTTGTCTTAGATTTTTCTAGATACGGATGTATCTAATACTAAAATGTGACTTGATACATCCGTATCTAGACAAATCTAGGACAAGAATTTTGGGACGGAGGGAGTACTTTATGAACATCAATGCTACCTTTTAAGAGGGTATATTTGCCTCAGTAACTTGTGTTATGGATATTGCATGTAATCCATCTGCTCTCATGCCTTTGAAGACATGTTCTAGTGTCTTTGTTCACTCATTTCTGTGCGTATATGTAGTCATATACGGAGTATAATATCGAAAATCATCTTATATTTCTGAACAGAGGTAGTAATGAAATATGGTTTCTGTTTGAATTAGAACCAGGTCCGCGGTGGAGATGAAGTTCTCAAAGTCATGCCGTGTGAACTGGAAGACCTGATGATGAGTTCTACTGCTGAACTATCCAGCTGTTGTGTCCTTGTCGCCATGTGTCCTGAACTAGTGTTTTCCTGTAGCATTGTTGTCAGGCGTGTTCTTGAGGCTATACTTGACCACAACAATTTCCTGGCTGTGCCTTCGATTACGAAGGGTGTGGTTCTTGTAAAGCTTCCCAACAAATCTTATGCGGCATGTCTTCATCATCTTGTTTATGAGTGGAAAGACCACTCTGTTAGGTTCTCCAAGGTTGACAAGATGGTGATGGTGCATGTAGACATCTCACAAGAAGTCCATGGCCTAGTCGCTTATGCGGGTTCATCCCATAGGTCGGTGGCAAGAAATAGTCTGCAGAGTTTAGTTAGTGCAACTTTGCTTGTCTCAGTAAGTACTATTGTTCAAGATTTGATTTTTGTTTGTGAACCTGTATTGTTTATTAGTACTGCCACTTTTGGTGTGTGGTCAGTCTTGAGAACGGTCTATGTTAATGTCTGTCCACTCAATTCAGTCTGTACATTTTGAAGTATCCAGATCATATTTTTTGTGAGGACGGTTTATCAATTATGGTCACATTCCAATATCTGTATGCATTGCAGGGTTTATCGCACTCACCAGGATTTCTAGTCCCATGGATGTTCGGTCCATACGATTTGTCACGACCTTTGGACTGTCCTTCTTGTGGGAGTAGGCAGGGCCCCTGCATGCCGCGCGTAGTTGGACGATCAATCTTCTGTTTAGTACTTCAACATAGTGATATCCTAGTAAGGATTCACTCGTGTCACATCAATTAAATCTTATTGATTTACTGTCTAAATCTTATTGATTTAATGTCATGTTTTCTTTCTTTTCCTGCAATTTTACGATGCAGGTTTTGCCATGTGACATTCATCACAGAATAAACCATTTGGTTAGCTCTCACGATGGCTATTTTGCAGGTTTCACTTCTTATGTCGTGGTCAAGAACGAAAACTGGCCCATCACTTGTATTATCGAAAAAATTGACCACTGTTGTCCGAGTACAAGCTGAATCCCTATGATGAACTGCAGTTTGGTTTAACAAAACGCCACAATTAGTCCTTCTCGCATTTAAAAGAAATGAAGAAAAAACTGATCACGGTCACGATCCTAGTCAAGTTAGAAAGCTGATCATAGCAGATCAGACACGATCGCCAGCCGTCTCACACAGATCGAGCATCGACAGCTTGCTCTAAGCGGCCGACAATGCGTAAGCTCACCGATCCAGCCGAGGATTGGGCACCGACCGTGTCACAGATCACCGATGTACCGAGGATCCGACATCGACACCGCACCAGCCCTACAAGGAGCACCATCTTCGCAAGCAGCAGCGGTTTCGCACTGTCGGTGGAACGACACCTATGGGATCACAAGAATCCCTTACTACGGTCATGGCTGGGTCGTGAGAAGAGCGGATCAAACAGATAGCACACGGTTTCTTTATCCGAGTTCGGGCCGCGAGGATGCGTAAAACCCTACTCCTTCTTTGGTGGTTTGTTTATCTGTGTTCTTGAACTAGCAATGGGGCGGAGGAGCTCCAAAAGCGAATCTCCTCCTGGTCGCCTTTGGGCCTCCTATTATAGGGAAAGGGTTGCCACAAAGGCACACATGAGGTGGAAAGGGTATGCAGGATGCGAGTTTATCCTCGATTACATGACAAGGCGCCTTTAATCCGCCTTGCTTAGGTGTTCTTGCTTTATCGGTGACGGGAGAGCCCTGTCTCGTCCGTCCGCCGCTCCCTTCGTGTTGACACGCTACCGCCAGCGGTGCCTGTGGTGCCATGTAGGCGCAGCAGCCGAGGTGGCGAGTGGTGGGTCTCCACGAAGATCCGCTTGCCGCCACGCAGTGCCTGCCCAACTGGTTGGGTCGGCAGCTGCATGCGAACGGTGGTGGAGGTTTGATTGGCGTGGGCCTGATGGTGGCCCTACGGGTGTTCTTGGCGAGGGCCTCGCCGTAGCCCCGGCAAGGGTCTTGCCATGCCGCCTGCTGTCATCCCTGGCAAGGCTTTTGCCGGGGGCCTTGTGGTCCTCCTTGGCTGGGATCCCGCCAAGGGTCGTCATCTTCTATAGTGTGTATCTGATCTTGAATGTATTCACAAAGATCTACATGCCACCACGGGGATGTCTCCCGAATCCTTGCCCCATGGGGGCAGTGGACTCAAGGGTGATTCGCTCCGTAGGTGTAGGATGAGCTGCCGCGGCAAGGGTCTTGCCGGGTTTGCTAAAACCGCCTCCCGGCAAGGGTCTTGCCGGGGGAGTCCGCTTCGTCCCCTTTGCTCTTTATGGTCTTGGTCTTGGCGTCATTCTGCTCCTTTCGGGCTTCGGCCTTACCTTGGCTCACCTCCCTTGCCTTGCTCAAGTGGTAGTGCCATGGCTCAGATCGCCTGCAGATAGTTATAGGGGTACACAAAGTGCACCCCTCTTTTTGCACACCGAGAGGAGCCCCCGGGCCTGGGCCACACGTAAGCGCAATTGCGTCGTTGAGCTAGGCCCAAAAACGGTGCGCGGGCAGGCGGGGTGGTTTTTACCGCGGTAAGTATTTTTGGGCACTGCGCTTCCCATGCCTCCCGCGCGTGGCTTGGCGTGGGGAGGCGTGTGTGACGTGGGCGGCATGCGTGGGGCTGAGCTCTGCGCATGCGCGCACGTCGCAAAGAAGGGGGGTCGCGCTTTCCCCATAAACGGAGGGAGGCGGAGGCGCTGCCCATTTATCGAACGGGCCGAGGCATGGTCTTCGCCGCCCACTTCCCACGATCACGGGGTGGGGAGAGGTCGCTTCACCCATCGCTTGGTCCCGCACACCTGCCACGTGGTTCTCGCGCGCTTGGGGTGGCGAACGGTGGAGGCGGAAACCGGCCGCCGCTGGGCTGGGGCAGCGGGTTGGTCCCAGCCCCTGCGCCTTCCGCCTTGATTGGCTGAGCGGGCGGCGAGCCCCCACCCTGCCTTTGTAAAGAGCGGAGGGGGATGGCGCCCCACATTCTTCCATCTCCTCCTTCCTTCAGCTTCCCCTCCATCCGCCATGGAAAGAGGGAATCCTGCCCTTCAACGGTGGCGGCGAGGGTCGCCGCCGACAACGCTGGCCCTTCCTTCTCCTCCCGCACTGCGGTGGTAGAGCCAACCGCGAGGGAAGGGGAGGGGCGAGGCCGAGGCGCCGGGCGAGGAGGACAGGCGGCGCGGCGGTCTCGCCGCCAAGAGTTCCTCCCCATGGAGGGCCATGTTGGGGATGACCTTGCGAAGTTCTTCGTCAGGGCTGCGCCGCCGCTTGCGCTGTCGCCTTCTGCCTCCCGACTCCATTCGCGTGGGAGATGGAGCTGATCCGCCGGAGTCATTGCGGCTGCACATGAGGGGCTGTTGGAGCAGCGGTATGCGAAGTTCGCTGTCCGACTTCCCAGCCCCTCGTGATGTATCTTCGCCAGGATGGAAGACGTCGCTCATATCCACCGCTTACGGAGGGGCTCACTCTCCATTTCAAGCTGATGGAGGGCGGCCTCCTCTCCGCCAAGGTCTTCGGCTCTTCGACCCGGCAAGGTGCTGCGTGGAGAGCTCTTCTAATAGCGAAGACTCCTCCTCGGGCGGGAGTGGCGAGGAGGACATCGGCAGCGACTACGAGGGTAGCGGGCGGCAGGATGACGGGTCCGACTAGGTGTCGGGCGCCGCTCAGGCGGCACCGCCACCCCATCATCCGCGGTCGCTGCTGCCTGAACTTCTCGGGGTCGTCTCCTTGGGCGGCTGGCGTTGGGAGGCTGCAGAAGAGGAAGAGGGCGGGTGGCCACCGAGATGTTCTCTTGGTGTCTCCTGCCACTCGTAGCTCGCCTAGGCGCCCCTTTTGCCCTTTTCGCCTCCTTGAGCTGCCTCCTGAGGAGAGGGACAAGAAAGGGGTTACGGGCACCTTATCTCTTTTTAGCTTGTAAGCCTCTGGGCCTTGGCAGAATTTAAAACTTGTAATCCCATCATTCATGTTTTTCATTCCCCATGGGCTGTACCCGAGTGGAATGTTTTTAATGAAAAAGGGATGCTTGCCGGGTCATTTGTTTGCGGGTAGAACCCACGACAAGGAGTAAATCCTTGATATCCCTAAGATAAACATTTCCTTGCCCGGCAACAGGCCCTGCCGTCTTCCCACTTCGCTCGACCTTTCTCACGCTTTTGCGGAGGCAGGATGAGGTGGGTTCAGCCCTCGCTCCATCCTTTTGCTGCATGACCACGACCAAACCTGGCCCTGTGAACGAGCCCTAGGGCCTAGAGTTTTAGGGGAGCACGGTAGCTTTGGGGAAAAATGAGGTTTCACATACCTCACCCATAAGGGAATGCATGATAAGGGATGAAGAACTTATCTGAAGTCAGTAGCCCCTGCAACTCTGGTTTACCGGGTGAATCTTGCACTTGCAGCCCCGCAAATACCGGCTTGTCGGGGTCTAGATGCCGGTCTGTCCTCTTCTTTTTTCGTCCTCAAGTGATCCGCAAGGATATCTCGTGAGTCCTGTGAACCAAAGAAGACAAAAGAATAGCAAAGAGACACACACTGACCTCTAAGCTAGGGGTTAGTCGCCGCTAAGCACTATCAACCCTAACCAAGGACGAGACTCACCTAGCATGCATGTTATAACTTAGGCCCAAAGACTTCATTTATTTATGCTCGGTCTCTACCGCTTTGTACAAAGGGTTACATGCATCATCGGCAATGCTTGTATAAAAGGTGGCTTGTCGGGGACTGCAAGTCACACCACGGTAAAACTTGCGAAGATGCTTAATGTTCTAGGAGTTACTCACCGAACGGCATCTTCGGTCTCTCAGCGGACTGTGCGGGCCCGGTGACTCAGATACCCGATAAGGGCCTTACCACCTTAGCGCCAACTTGTTGGAATTCTTGGCCGATTGAACGCGCCAAGGACAAGGTCGCTTCCTCAAGGCTTCGGCATGAACTGTGGCGGTTATGGTAGCGGCGCAAGGCTTGTTGGTAGCATGCTGCTCTCATACGCCTCAAGACGATCTTCCTCAAGGAGCATTGCGCCATCTTGCCGCAGCTTGTTTTGCTCAAGCTCGCTATAAGCGAGCACCGAGGTGACCCGTGATATGAGTTCGGGGGAGAACTGCTTCGCCTCAGATACTAGGGCAAAGGTGTCCGCCGGTGGCTCGACGGCGTCGTCCCGACGACCAAAGAACCGCCGACAACTCATCAATCCAGCGCTTTCCACTCTTGTGCAGCCTGTCAAAGGTCTTGGTCCTTAAGCCTCACAAAGATTTCAGCATTTGCCTCTCAGCTTGACCATTGCTTTATGGGTGAGCAACGGAAGCGTAAACAGACTTTGCTGCCGAGGTCTTGGGTATATTGCATGAAGGAGCGGCCAGAACTGTGTGCGCTTGTCGGTGATAACCCTGCTGGTACGCCAAAACGGCACACTAGTCCCTTGAAGAACTTGACGGCCGATCGAGCTGTGACCTTCCTCATCGCCTCCACCTCCGCCACTTTGTGAACTTGTCGATTGCAACATACAGTACTCAAAGCCCCGACAGCAAGGGGAAAGGGCCCAAGATGTCGAGCCCCTAGACCGAGAAGGGCCAGAGAGAGGAATGGTTTGAAGGGCTTGAGATGGCTGATGAAGCTTCTTCAATGGAACTGACACGCTTCACACCCGGTGACTAGTGTCGCCGTGATCCCGGAGGGCGGTGGGCCAAGAAGCTTTTGCCGAAATGCCTTGCCGGCAAGGGCCCTTGACCCAATGTGGGATCCATATATGGCTCCATGTATCTCTCGCCAACAGCTCCATTCTTCCTCTCGAGGGATACACTTCAATTTCACACCGCTCGCCCTCTTTTCTCGTATATGACGCCATCGATTTAACCGGTACATGGTAGAGCGACGGGCTACTTTTTCCGCTTCTTCCCGCTCCTTAGGAAGTTCCCTGCTTGGAGGAATCGGACAAGTATGTTGTGCCCACGCCGAGCCGGGCTCGACGGCGAGGACAAAAGGCATTTCTCCGCTATAGGAACGGCTGTCTCGACGGCAGGAGCTTGACGCCCGCCGAGCCAGCCGTCCCCTGACGGGCTCAAGATCCCCTGCAACATCCTTGCCGCGCGCTCCGAGGAGCTCGGCGGGAAAGTACTTGCCGGGTCCCTGATTTCTCCTCTTTTTCTGCTCGCTGATGGATCAACAGATGGCTGAGTTAGATGAAGCACAAAGGTACCGGTTCCACAGTAGCTTGAGGGCAGCGCTTTTGACAGTAATCGGCGATATCGTTTCTCCGCCGGGGAACGTGTTCAGCTCAGATACCGTCAAACGCTTCTTCCAGCTTTCTCACTTCATCGACGAGGCCTTCATCAACGGGCTCGTAATCCTTGTTGACTTGCTTGACGACAAGCTGCGAGTCTCCCCGACGATGAGTTTCTTGATTCCAAGGTCCGCCACGATCCTAAGACCGCAAGCAGCCCTTCATACTCTGCAGATTGTTTGTTGACACCTCCTCGGGAAGTGCATCCTGATCACGATTTGAGGTGCTCTCCGTGGGCGCGACAAGCAAGACGCCAGCCCCGCGCCTTTGTAAGGACAAAGCTCCATCAAAGTACATGATCCAATCACAACTTGCCTCCTTGCCGGGGAGAGCAGTCTCTTGGGCTTGTTCGTCAGCGCTATGGTCCATTCTGCAATGAACTCCGCTTGGACTCGGCTCAATCGTCAAAGTACTTTCAAACTTGAGGCCAAAGCTGGACAGCTCCAGTGTCCATTCCACAATTCTTCCCGCTGCATCCGGATTGTGCAATATCCGCTGCAGAGGGAAGTGAGTGACGACAGTGATCTCGCAGTGCTCGAAGTAGTGATGCAGCTTCCTCGAGGCCATAAGAAGGTCAAGAGCAGTTTCTCGACGCCGAGTACTCTTGATCTAGCCCCGCAGGAGGGAACTAACAAAGTAGACCGGTGCTGCATCATTTTCTTCTTTGGCGGCACTTCAACCGCTGTGTCGCTCTCGTGATTGGTGGTGTCGGGCTCGCCTCGCCATAACCTCGTTGTCAACCTCTTCGCGCCACTACGCGCGGCGCCGACCACCTGGTCCGTTGCTGCCAGTATAGCAGCAACGGCCTCGTGGCCTAGGCGCAACTAGTATTGGCGCGAGGAGAGGTATTTCTTCAAACCTTGCAATGTTGCTTCGCTTCAAGGCCCACTCCATCGAGCCCGCTTTTTCGTGATCTTGAAAAGGGAAGGGCGCGCCGCAGATTTGAAATGAACCTGCCCATGGCGGCGACGCAACCAGCAAGCCGACGCACATCCTTGATTCGCTTGGGTGCTTCAATCTGCTCTATAGCTTTGATTTTGTGCGGATTGGCCTCTATCCCACGCCAGACACCAAGAACCCGAGAAGCTTGCCGGACGGGACGCCAAAGACGCACTTCTCGTGGTTCAGCTTGAGATTGATCTTGCGCAGGTTTGCAAATGTTTCTTGCAAATCTGGTATGAGGGTTGCCCTGTCCTTGGTTTTGACCACTATGTCATCCATATAAGCTTCCATATTTCTATGGAGCTGGGTTCAAAACCAATCTGACCGCCTTGCAAACGCCGAACCAGCACTCTTCAACCCGAAAGGCATCCGCATGAAACAATACGTACTACATGGGGTGATGAATGCTGTTTTCTTCGCCTTCTCTTGTCATGAAGATCTGGTGGTAGCCGGAGTAGGCGCCGAGGAATGACAACAGATCACACCCAGCCGCGGAGTCAATAACCGTCGGCGCGCCGCAACGGAAGGGGTCTTTAGGGCAAGCCTTATTGATATCTGTAATCAATACACAGTCTCCACTTCCCATTTGCCTTGGCGACCACGATCGGATTGGCCAACCACGCTGGATGGAGCACCTCTTACCAAACCCGCTGCTTCCAGCTCGGATCTCTTCGTGATGAACTCTTGTCGTTCCAAAGCTTGCTTTTTGACCTTCTGCTTGACGGGCCGCGCATGAGTGCAGGCAACAAGGTGGTGCTCAATCACCTCCCTGGGAACACCGGGGATGTCGGAAGCTTGCCGTGCAAACACATCGACATTCCCCCGCAGGAAGGTGATGAGCGCGTCTTCCTATTTGTCGTCAAGGGTGGAGCTTATGGTAAAAGCCCCTCCCGTGCCGTCCTCATTGACAGAAACCTTCTTGGTTCCCGGCGTATGGCCCTGGGCTTCTTGTTTCCACCGGTGGAGCTCTTTGGCACGTCCTCGACGGCAGCGCTACACTCCAAAGAGGTGCGCTTGCCGGAGTGGGTGTCTGAGGTCTCACTAGTCTTCTTCTTCTTCTTCCTCCCGGTCCCAAATGACAGGAGCAAGTGCCCTAGTGGCGGCAGCTGCCTGCAATCGCTGTCGGTATAGTTGGTCACGTAAATCAGCGATCTTTCTTATCGGAGGGGATGGTGATGATCGTCACAGTGTCCTGGCATCTTCGTGGTGTTGTAGGCGTAGTGTGACGCCGCCATGAACTTGGCTACTGGGCGGCCAAGGATCCTGCTAGGGGCAAGGGATCTTGGCAACATCAAACACGATCCTCTCTCGTCCCCGTAGTTCAGGTCGCTTCCAAAAAGTCACGCAGCGTGACCTTTCCCTTGGGATGGCTTCTTCCCGGTTGACCCCGAACGTGCTCCGCCTCTTCGAGGTCTCCATCAGAATCTGCAGCCGATCACGGCAGCGAGATCAAGTTCAGACCGCCCCGCCATCGACTAGCATCTTCGCCACCTTGAGGTTGCGATTGTTGGTGAAACCAACAATGGCAAGCACCGACGCAGAGTGCGATCGTGGTGATCTCGCAGTTAAAAATGATAGGTGTGCTAGACCACCGCCGTGTCAAACCGCGGATCTCGGTAGGGGGTCCCAACTGCAAGCGCCTAGGGCGGATGGTAACAGGAGACAAGGGACACGATGTTTTACCCAGGTTCGGCCCTCTTGATGGAGGTAAAACCCACGCTATATAATGCACCGAGGCCTAGGATAACAAGAGTCCTAGCCGAACACGCCTGGGGAGGAGTCCTTGTCTTGATCGCCAAGTCTTGTGGAATCTTCCTTGTATGCGGCAACTTTCCGGACTGGCCCATGAGTATACGGCCATGGGGATCCTCGCCCAATCCTACCGATCGGAGACGACGCGGGTGAGTACCCCTAGTCCAGACACCGCCAGAGTCCTCGAACCGGTCTTCGTTAGGGACGCCCTCGATTCTTCCGAACTGTTCTTCATCTTCGGTCGCCGGTCTTGAAAACTGGTTCAACAAATCTTCTCATCTTCGATCTTGAGGATCGCCGAAATGCATTCGGCGAGTTTATACGTCGGGTATCCGAGGAGCCCCTTTAAGTTTACGGCCTTCATCAATGCCTTGTTATTTTTATGCCACGCCTCGGGTTTGAAGTTGTTCCCGGGCGGCAGCGTCCTCTTGCGTCCGAGCTCCAACGCCGGACTGCATTCGAGGTATCTTTTGCAGCCGAGCACCAACGCCAGACCGCTTCCTTGCTCTAACGCAGGAATGTATCCGAGCTCCAACGCCGGACTGTATCCGAACTCCAATGCCGGATTATATATCCGAGCTCCAACGCCGGATTATGTATCCGAGCCCCAACGCCGGATTATATCCGAGGTGTCGTAAATCACCTTGGTTCAAAGAAGTTTGAAGGAGTTTAGCCGAGCTTAATGCCGGAAATGCCCTCTATGGAGCCAGCCACTAGCGTCCGAGCTATATGCCGAACTGCTTCCGAGGTGGTGCACCACCCCGAATGTGGGCCAATTTTTGTCAATATTTTTGATCGGTGCAATTTATTCTCTCGCCGAGATATATAGCCAGAGTCTTCAAGGTGGTATCGGTCTAAAACCCGAGATTCACATGAAGGATGACATAAGACCGCTGGTCCACGAGTCACCGAGACTCAAAGTTGATTTGCAAAATCGGTCCGAGGATCAAGTCCTAGCTCGGCGAATACTTCGACACAAAAGCGGCATGCTCAGCCTCAAGACTCAGGTTGTGCGCCGACCAACCCGAGGATCAAAATCTCCTCGAAACTGTATTGCACTTAAAATTTTCTGCATAGAACAGTAATGCAAGAGCTCCCCGAGACACCGGGTCGGGTGGCAACACCAGCATCGGGGATCGATGTGCCCTTTAATATTTGTAAATAATAAGCCCGGCCCAAGAGTTCTCGAGCCTTAATGCGGCACGGGAAGTCAATTAAGGATCGATATCCATAGTAAAATCACAAATTATGTGTAATGACTCTATGTATCCCAATACTTTACGTCATTAATGCTCGGATCCGCATTGTACAAAACTTTGTTGACCGACCATCGGCTTCCACTTCTTCAGCCAATAGCCGAGGAGTGTTTGTCCTACTTTATAAAGCCTATATGGGGGCAAAGATTTACGACAAACAAGGCAATCTGGCCATACGGTTTTGTAAACAAAGGTACGCGGAGAGATATGTTATATTACTGTTTAACAGAAGAAATGTCTTCCAAAGAAAATTGTCCCGCTACCGGTTCCTTTCTTTGGGTTGTCATGCTAAGCATGATCATTAAACCTCAGCTCCAATGTAGAGCAAAATATTGAGGATTTAGTTTGGGAGGCCAGCCATTAGCCCCCGTAGTGTTTAGCGGCATACGAGGTCAAGCTGAAACACCGCGCCAATGTTATGAATGGCCCATCATTTAATATAGTCATGATCGCTGACCAGTTTACACCTGTTGTGACAGCTGGGCGGGCTTTCTCCACGAGGTGCTTGACCATGCGAAATGGAAGCAAAATCGCAGGATTCTCCCTTTGCACACCTAGCCAACAAAGCGGAATGTAGGAGGCTAGCGCGGGAGCCGGGCAACCCAACTATTGACCGAAGACACAATTCGAAACTAATGCATACATAGCAATATCCGAGAATGTTTTCGCCAATTCTAAAGGTGTCCGCGTTGATCGCGAGACTTGTGCTGAAAACACACAAATAGTTTAAAAGTGCCAAACGTTTGAAAACCAAAAACGCCAAGAAAAACATGACGTCCTAACAAGATCAAGTGTTCGTGCCAATCCAAAATTGGACTTTAGAAGAAGAAAAAATGCTTCTGCAGGTTTTAACTTTGCAACGACTAAGAAGAAAACACTTAGTATGAAACGGCTCAAATAAATATAAGAGCCCCCAAGTGACTTGGGTAAAAGTTGACTATAAAATGTAAGGTGACATGTAGAATGCCTTCTAGCCGGATTGTAGATCGCTTGTCGAAGCGGACCTTTTCGCTTCAACCTCTCGACCCAATAGTCCGAGGTGTCCGAATACCCTCGCGTTATAAAAATCGGGCATGCGTGGAGACCAGCGTAGGGGTCATTAGTGCTTTATCGCATAAGTGCCCAACTAGTTATGTTATATTAAATGGTTAGTTAGAAACATCTTCCAGGAGAATAGTTCCGTTAGGGTTCCTTTTCTCGAGGCATGCCCTAAAGTGCATGTCCGACTGCGAAAAGAGCAGTAAAAACATCTGGGGCAGGTAAATAAATAGGTAAGAAATCATCTTTTAGTTCACCGACCGAGTATTCCCTTAAGAACGCTAGCTTCGCTTCTCCCAGCCTGAGGTACACATCCGGTGGCCCGACAAAGAATAATCGCAGAGGTGCTCCTTTACCACCTAGCCGAACAATCGGGAACGTAGGGGTAAGCACAGGAGCCAGGCAACCCAGCTTGGCCAAAACTTAAGTCATATCGATGCATATAATGGTGAATAAAAGGTACACGCGAAGTGTGACATGTGTTGGGCATAAAGTCCGAATTAATAAGCTTCAAAAGAAGCCCTGTATAATGAGCGCCGGTAGCGCCACAAGTGTGTGCGAACAAAGTTTCGACAAGAAAAAATATTTCACAAGCAACTTTTTTTCCAAAAAAGTATAATGCTTGGTCGAACCGAACACAAGTTAGAAATTTAAAACTTTGAGCATGAAGGTAACTTAGCTAGTTAATGTGTTCGGTATTGACGACGCTGTCCGAGCTTGATGCGGACAAGGTTCCATCCGCAAGCCGTCCCGAGGTGGCGGAGCAAAGAGCTCGGCACTCATGAAGTGGTGACATAGCACGGTCAATGCAGGATTTACGTAGTGATGCCAAGTCCCCGGCATTGGGTAATGAAGTGTTGACGAAGCCCCGCCCAGCCGAGGTTACGCTAAAGGATATAGTCCGGCTGGATCATTTTCATGTGCACAAAAAATAGTGCAAACCAAAGATAATAGTAAAAAAAAATCGTTGCATAATAAATAATTTATGCAAAGTGAGTAATAAAAGAAATATGGCCTAGCGCCGAAGTCGATGTCGATGCAGGTCGGCGTGATGGACACCAGCTTGAAGAAGCAATAATGCGGCTCTGCCGATTCAGGTCATGACGTGGTCGATGCCGGCTTGATGAAGCGACCGTGCGGCGATGCCAGTATGCCCGCTCCGTGTAATCCGTGGGGCGGCGATGTTGGTGATGATTTATCCTTCGCGATGCCAGACTCTTGTCCGGCTTGCCGAGATGATGATTCGAAGAAGTTGAGCTCGGCTCAACAAAGTGACGACGTGTCTAGCGTAGGTCGGCAGCCGTGGAGCAATATTGCCGGACTGGTTTGACACCAGTATGATATTGAAGATAGTGGGATGTGTTCGGAAACAAAACACAACACCCCATACAAAACTTCCTTCAAAAAGGATGTCTGAAATCCTGTTCATAAAAAGATTTAACTCGGTCGGATTCTGTTTTCGCGCAGAAAACAGATCCGAAAAGTGATGCACTAATCGGAAGGTTCCCGGAGTTTGACGGTCGGATCGAGCTGAAATTTTGGGGGGTGGTAGATATAGGAATTCCGCAGCCGATCAACGGTTGGATCTTCCAAAAGAAGTCCGAGCTAGAAGCTGGACACCACGCCCTAAACTCGTCCGGATTCTCGTCCAGATTCAACGCGTCTCGGTATATCGGAGATTGCCAGAGATTCTCCATCGAACTCGATTTAAATTTTCCAGGGTTGTTGTAGATTCAATCCTGCACAATTCCACCAAGCAATCGCCAAACCGACGCCGAGGATGCGGTGGGGTGGACACAAGTCCGCTGTCCGTAAAAATAGTACGGTCGCCTAAGGGCAATGTTGACGTTGAGCCCCGGCCTCGGATGATTCCTCCATGATCTTGATAGAGATCGGAGTTGATGTTGATGAAGACCTCATCCCAACATGACGATCGGAGGTAGGGCGCGGTCCTTGGTCGAATCCAAGGTGACCAATCGAGCTGGTGACGAATATGTCAAGTCGCAGCTTGATCTGGCGGCGAGCCATCGACCTTTTGCCGAACACACGAGGAACTCTCAATGAAAGCACCAATGTCGGTGTCAAACCGTGGATCTCGGATAGGGGGTCCTGAACTGTGCGCCTAGGCGGATGGTAACAAGAGACAAGGACACGATGTTTACCCAGGTTCGCCCTCTTGATGGAGGTAAACCCTACGCCCCGCTTGATTAATATTGATGATGTGTGTTACAAGAGTGGTCTACCACGAGATCAAAAGAGGCTAAACCCTAGAAGCTAGCCTATGGTATGATTGTTGTATATGAGATTGTCTATCGACTAGCCTGGCCTCGGTTTATATAATGCACCGTAGGCCTAGGATAACAAGAGTCCCAGCCGAATACGCCGGTGGGGAGGAGTCTTGTCTTGATCGCCAAGTCTTGTGGAATCTTCCTTGTATGCGGCAACTGTCCGGACTGGCCCATGAGTATACGGCCATGGGGATCCTCAGCCCAATCCAACTGATCGGGAGACGACGTGGTGAGTACCCCCTAGTCCAGGACACCGTCAACCACTTCAGCGGCCTTTGGGCATCAAACGACGGCTCTGCCGCTATAATCTCTTGCGCCCATTGTTTAAGCCGGCGGTGAGAAGTATGCAGCGAGGCGCCGCCGTCGACGCACATGGCCTCTGTCAGCTTCTGAAACTCTTGGTCGCCGGATTCGCCGTCCTCTTCGTGATCGTTGTCTTCGGTTTTCTGTCACGGTTTCGGGCGGGCCTCTCTCGTTGTTTATCCTGCCGCGACGGCCCGCCTGGTCACACGCTTTCTTGCCGGACCCTCAAGACCATCTCGCCCTTCTCCTTGTCCCGCCTCATACTCAGCCTCGCTTCAACGAGGAGCTCAACCTGCTCGGCAGTCTTGGAGAGCATGGCCTTTGGTGTGATGGATCTTGCAAGATCGCTTGTCGGAGTTTCCTGGCTTCGGCAGCCGCTAAGGCCCGCAGCAGCGATACATCCGCAATTTCTTGCCGGGTCATCGCCTTTTGGTCTTTTGGTGGAGCCGGGCGCTATCGATCCTCGACGGGCAAGCACGGCTTTACCTTTGCGCTTCTGCTATGCGGCGCCGCCTTTCTTCGCCGGGCGGCAACATCCTCATCCGAGGAGTCGGTTTCACGCCGCATCTTCGCCGGGTACTTCCTTCCTCTTCAGCCCGGCACATCTCACGCCAAGAACATAGAGTTCGCTACATCTTTAACCATGCTCATTGCCAGCCTCTTCGCAAGATCTTTGCGGTTACGCACGCTCGATGGAACGCTACTGATGATGGCGGCAGCGTGAACATCGTGGGATATTGTAATCGCACCGGCTGAACCTTCAGATATACTTCATGGAGACTATCGCCCCTTCCGGGAATGACGCAGGTCGCTTGCTTGGCCATGGGCTTGGTGGCTCCAAAGAAAGGCGCCTCACGAACTCATGGCACAAATCCACCAGGAGGAAATAGAGTTCACCGGCAAGTGCATCAACCATGACATGGCGGGTTTAAGAGCCAATGGAAAGTAATTGCAGCACCTTATCGTCGCTGGTTCGCAGCTTGCATCGCCATGGTGTAGATGCAGAGAACTCGGACGGGTGGGTCTTGCCGCTGCACTTTTCACCCACGCCGGGTTTGAAGGTGCGTGAGTGGGCCACCGAACTGCCGCAGCTCATGGGTAAAGCCGACAACCCACTCGAAGGTAGGCCTGTGGCTCCCCTCGTGCCGGGTGGCTCACAAAAGGCCCCGCCATTGTCTCGATTGGTGGCGCGGTTGCGCCGGGCGCCGATAGTGGTTCGAGTGTTCTCATGTTCTCGCTCTCAAGAACTTGGCGCTGGTCACAGTGGGCCCGTGGTCGGACGATGCTACGGAGATTTCGCCGCCTGTGAACGCCGCGACAGTCGGGCGTCTGTGGTACCGGGCGCAGGAGGAGGCGAGTGCACCGTGGTCGCGCGCTGCCGGGCCTTCCTACCACCGGTGCGTGGACTCGCTTCGAGCTGGCCGACCGGGGCTCCACCGACTCGGTTCGTTTTGTTGGCCACCGCAACAAGGCTTCGGATAGTGGTTTCCATTCGCCGAGTTTCCGTAGGGAGGAAAATCGAGGAGCTATCGCACACGCGCCAGGCTTCGCATGCGCAGGCAGCGAACCGCACGGATCGCGACGCTCGACTTCTAACCATGTCGGCGGAGCTCTATCATGACCCCGCGGGTCGCATGCCATCTTCACCAGCGCCGGCGAGCGAGCAGGTCTTCTAAATCCCGGAGTGGCGCTGGCTTTTCTCCGCTGGCGACGCCGAGACCTCGGCGGATTACGCTGCTCGCGCGCCGCTTGAGAGGAGCGCGACGTCCGGGCCGCGGGGAGTCTTGAAGCCTCGCCGCTTTCGGGCGGGTGGCAGTGATCTTGAAGGCCCCACGCCACCCGCGGAGGGCCTGGCCCCGCTTTTGATTTGGCGGCGCGCCCGTTATCAGCAAGACGAACATCGCCGCCCCAAACTTCGCTGGTGGAACGGTGTTGGTGTTCGCGAACGGCGCCCGGTCCTTTTCGCGACCGTCCTTCCGCCGCCTGCCGGACGGATGTCCGCTTCGACGGGCCAACCGCCACCATCATCTTCTTCTTTGGGTGCCATGACGATGAAGAAGGCCGAACTAACTACTAGAGCCGATTTCACAACGGCGCTTCTACCGGCGCGCCAAAGATGTCGGTGGAATGACACCTATGGGATCACAAGAACTTTACTACGGTCGCGGGCGCGGGTCGTGAGAAGAGCGGATCAAACAGATAGCACACGGTTTCTTTATCCAACTTCGGGCCGTGAGGATGCGAAACCCTACTCCTGCTTTGGTGGTTTGTTTATCTGTGTTCTTGAACTAGCAATGGGGCGGAGGAGCTCCAAAGTTAATCCTCCTCCCGGTCACCTTGGGCCTCCCTTTTATAGGGAAAGGGCTGCCACAAGGGCACACAGGAGGTGGAAAGGGTACAGTGATGCGAAGTTTATCCTCGTGACACATGACAAGGAGCCTTTAATGCGCCTTTGCTTAGGTGTCCTTGCTTTATCGGGACGGTGAGAGCCTCTGTCTCGTCTGTCGCTGCTCTTTCATGTCGACACGCGCCTCGGCCAGCAGTGTCTGTGGTGCCATGTAGGCAGGCAGGCAGCTGAGGTGGCGCAGCGGTGGGTCTCCATGAAGATCCGCTTGTCCGCCACGCAGTGCCTGCCCAACTGGTTGGGTCGGCAGCTCCATGCTAACGGTGGTGGAGGTTTGATTGGCGGGTCGATGGTGGCCCCACGGGTGTTCTTGGCGTAGGGCTCGCCATAGCCCCGCAAGGGTCTTGCCGTGGCGCCTCATTCCCTGCAAGGCTCTTGCCAGGGGCCTTGTGGTCCTCCTTGGCTGGGATCCCGCCAAGGGTCGCCATCTTCTATAGTGTGTATCTGATCTTGAATGTCTTCACAAAGATCTGCATGCCACCATGGGGATGTCTCCTCAATCCTGCCCCATGGGGGCAGTGGACTCAAGGGTGATTCGGCCCAGAGGTGTGGGATTTGAGCTATCGCGGGCAAGGGTCTTGCCGGGTTTGCTAAAATCCGCCTCCCGGCAAGGGTCTTGCCGGGGAGTCCGCTTGCCCCTTTGCTCTTTTGTGGTCTTGGTCTTGGCGCTGCTTCGCTTCTTTCAAAGCTTCGCCTTACCTTGGCTCACCTCCCTTGCCTTGCTCAAGGCGGTGGTGCCTGGGGCTCAGATCGCCTGCACAGCTTATAGGGGTACAAAAGTGCACCCTCTTTTGTACAATCGACAGTGCACCTGCACAAACACTTGCACTTGCATTTGGTCCGGCCCGTGCAGTTGCACCGCAACAGACTGGGCTGCAGTTCGCACTTCATATACCAAAGTCCTTACAAAAACCGACATGTCCACCTTCTTGGTAAGCATTGGCCGCCCAAATGCTTCGTTCTTTTTTCTTTCCATGTTGTTTCACATGATTCACTGTGTTGATCTAACTGTTTGGGTATGTCTTCTTGTTTGCAAATAGAGAATTCCTAGAGCAACGAGGGAGTCGTTCAACTATCCGGCATCATGCCAAGTTTCTCTTACCATGCGCAGCCTTGGTGTGAATGAACCTGCTCAATATACCGTAAGTACAAAAGATGGTCGATGATGATTGATGCTAAAGGATGGTCAAGGTTCAAATCTAAATCATATCTTGCGGTAGGGGATGATGTCAAAATAGAACTTTCTCGGCAAGGAGAGCTGGTCCAAATCAACTTTGAAATTCTTCAGGAGCAGCACGAACCGCCGAACTGATCTATCCTCCGAGAGATTTTGATGTAATAATCTGCATGGTGAAACAAGTGTCCTGTGTGTATAAGTAGTACGACAAGATTATTTATCACATGGTATATTGTTGATAGAATTGCAACTCTGATTGCTGGTTAGGAACTGTCGTTCGATTTCATTCCAACAGTTGTCGTGCTTTATTCAATTTTGTGTATTCGCCTTGCCATAGCATCTAAAACCAGCGCAGTACCGATCGCTTGCAATATGAAAAGCGCTGAGTTAGAACACATGGGCCCCCAAACATGCAGGGTCGGCCTGTGGCCCAAAGTCCAGAACCATGAGCCTACCTGAGTATTATATTCTCAGTGAACCCCCATAAAAAAAAGCTGAACCCCATAATGCCGGTATGCTATGAGGGAGTATATTTCGGCAAGGTGAGCCTGTGATATAAAGATTTGTATATTTCTTTACAGAGGAGTATCTCTCTCACAAAAAATATATTTATGTGTAACTAGTTACTCCTGTCTTTCTACTTCCTTTCACTGATATGTGGGGCAACCGCAACGGATCCACGTGCCATATGCACAAATTAGAGTGCACAACTTCACGGTAGACACACCCGGTCGAAGCGCCGCAGAATGCCCAATGAGCCACAAATCACAACCCCCTTTCCAGCTTTAGCAAGAAGTCTGGACGGACGAAGCGGCAATATTTCACCGGGCCTGAATCCCTTCTCCTCGCTGCTTGTTCAGAGAAAACCCCGCCGGCGATCGCAAAGGGTTTTCTCATGGAGAACCAGGTACGAATTCTTCATCCATCCCCGATAAATCAAAGTCCCTTGGTCGCAGGTAATGCTAGGATGGCAGCCGCCACCTTGATGCATTTTTCTTCGTACTGAATCTAGTGAGTTTCAGTTGTAGTGCCCAAAGTGCGAGTACCCTACAAATTTCTGCGCCCTTGGCGAGACGCCACACTTGTTCCTTCTCATCCTACCACAACATTTTGAAACGCCGCAAGATGTTCCTAGGATCCTCTCTATCCGGAGGGTGATTTTTTAACATGCTGTGTTGTCATATTATTTTTCCTGCAGCAGTATTATTTGCTCTGCTGTAACACATGTACTCAAGATGGTCGGCCTTCCCATAACTGAATACACTAGTTTAATGGTCACAAGTGAAGACAAGCCATGGATATTACTTCCGAGTTGGGTTCATGAACCAAGAAGATCGCTGCTTTTTATGGTCAACTTGATAAACTTTCTCAAGTGTTACAGATTTAAAGTTGGCATACACGAATGTTGATGAAATAGCAGAACCTGCTCTCATCTTCACCGCGATCTTCCACCCGACGCCGCTCCAATTGTTCATCCATGTTAGTTTTGTATCTGGTTCTTGCTTGTTGCCTCGATTACTTCTTAATCCACCTATTCTGTCTAACTAATCACAATTTAACTTTAGAAGTAGCAACGAATCTCTCACGAAGATGCTACTTTAACTAATATTTTCTTATAATTGTGGCACGGTAGGTTTTTTCAGAGTTACAGCAATGCCTCGCTTGTTACTCAGTAATAACTCGCTGTTACTAATGGCACCGGTTGATCGGATCGACATCCACAAGTTCCTAAACTTTATTGATAATCTTGAGGTCCTTGTATGCTTTCAATGGTGGAAGGCCACGGGATATGTGTGCCATCGCTGCACTCGCTGAACAGGACCAATCGTGGTTTAGAAACTTATGGTACGAGCTGTTTTCTGTTATATATGTTGTTCATAAACTATTGCTTATACACAAATTTTACAGCTATGGTCTTCTTGAAACAGGAACTGCTGAGTTCTATTGTTCCTATACAGATGCCTGACCATGGTTGGGTCAGACTTGCGCTTGGTCACAACATGATGTTTATGTCGACCTACTCAATTCCCCTTGGAGGTGAAAAGATACTTATTCATGGGTGGTCTCAGATAATGAAGGCCCGTCCATCTTGGAGAATAGGACATAAGATTATGTTCATGCTTTTCCATGGCTCTAAAGCGAATATCCTGTTTATTGACCACGCTATGAGATGAAGCCGCTTTAAGGTTGTGGATGCGCTGGGTGGCGCTGGCCTTGGCAGCCTCACCCTTGGTTAATCAGAGGCAAAGTAGCACTCTTCGAGGCGTGCTTTTGTACGGTTGAACCTGATAAGTACTCATACTGCTTTCAGCTTTGGTTGTTAAGTTCCCTTGCTAGTTTCAGTTAAGGTTGTTACTCCTCGCTGCTTTTACACCGGTCGTGGTTTCTTCAGTCTGCCTTCCTCCACCGCTAAAATCAAACCAGCGCCGCAGGCTCATTGCCTCCGCCTCCCACGGTCTGGTTGTGCTCAACAAGACGATCGCCGCCCCATCGCCTCCTAAATCATTAACGACGACGCCCTCCGCACATGGTGCCAGCCATTGCGCCGCCTCTCTCGTGATTGTCAACATGGTCAACAAACAACAGGAATCGCGCAGTACGGGAGAGGATGACAGAGGGGCCCACCACGCCAAGATGGAAAATAAAATGCTTCCTCCTAGTGTTTTCCCGACATCTCGGGACCCACGACACTGTGAGCGATATAGTCAATAGACAAGAGAACAACACATGATCGGCCGACACCGGGACGAGCTACCGAGCAGTAATTTTTTTGTTTGGTATTGTTGAGACGAGTAGGGTTTGAACTGGTCAGGCCCGCCTAGCCCAAGCTTATATTTTATGTTCACCATGTGACCAGCCCAATATTTTTTTCTTTGTGAAATGAGCCCAGCTTTATTTTTTTCTCAAGAATACCCAATCTAGGCCTACTTATTTTTGTAATGCTACTGATATGCAACTCTTTCAAGGCGCTGCAAATCTTGAAAGTAATATGAAATGGGTTGTAAATATAAAAAGATGACAAATTGGCAATTACTTTATAATTTCTGATTTTTTTTCAAATTTTCAGATTCCTATTTCACTGGGCATTAACCTAATTCAAATATATCTTCAAAGTACTTTAAATCTGGTTCGACATTTCGTATTAAAAATAGTTTGGAACCCATGTAAATATGCTAAATTGGCCCCGCCAACAAAAACGATCGCAATAAATTGCATAAGAAGTTGCCATGAGCTATATATAAATTATTAAAAAGAGGGAGTGGTCTGACTGTGGCCTGTTTAGTTGACGCCAGATGCAAGATTTTTTTAGTTATTATATACTACGCCAACAAACGATTCTAGTAGTATATAACCGCTGGATGTCAATCCAACGGGCCGTCGTGTTTCTTCACTCTCTGATCTTCTTGCTCCAAATTGCCAAAGCAGTGTCAAGGGACCGCTCGCTTCCCGCCTCTCCCGTGGTCGGGTCAGGTGCTGCCGCAAGCAGGTGTAACACCCCGGATGTAACTTTCCATATTTGTAACTCCAACTCTTGCCATTTTCGCATTGTGATATGATATTCCTCCGTGGTTGGGTGTTCTTCATTTTGCATTTTTCCATGTCATGCATTTCATATCATGTCATCATGTGCATCTCATTCGCATACTTGTTCGCCTCATGATTCCGAGCATTTTCCCCGTTGTCCGCTTTTGCAATCCCAAGACTCCTATGTCCCCAAGGCCCCTTTACGCTTTTTCCATGAGTGGTACTAAAATTTCTCGAATGGACCGAGGTTTGTCAAGTGGCCTTGGTACACCACCGTAGACCACCTGTCAAGTTTCGACTCATTTGGAGCTCGCTTGGTACTCCAACGGTTAACCGCACTCGCAAGAAAGGCCTCTTTTAAGTGGCAGCCCAACACCCTTCAAAACAGCCCAATAACCCATCTAAGTCACTTCCATGCTCTCCGTCGTCGGATCAGGATCGTGGGCGAAAACTCAGACCTCATTTGGAGCTTCCTAGCTCCTCTACCTATAAATATGCATCTCTCCAACCGCAAACCCTAGCGAATCCTCCGCTG
Organism: Aegilops longissima; assembly: GCA_021605205.1. Classification (NCBI taxonomy): domain Eukaryota; kingdom Viridiplantae; phylum Streptophyta; class Magnoliopsida; order Poales; family Poaceae; genus Aegilops; species Aegilops longissima. The sequence goes on from CM038681.1 coordinate 415,780,233, forward strand.
CGGACACGTCCCGTCCGCACCGGATTTAAACTCCCAAGACCGACGAACCGCTACCGCCACGGGCGCCCGGACGCCACACGCTGCCGCTGCCCGCCCGCTTGGCTCTCTGCTGCCCAGACGCTGGCTACCAAGCCCTGCCTCTGCTGCTGCTGCTGCCCGCCGCCGGCAGCTGCCGCCGCCACCACCGCTGCCATGCCTGGCATGGTTGCTGCCGTCGCATGCATCCTTCGTCAAGGCTTCGCCGGCCACTGGGCCAGACGCTGCCACTTCGCCACATGCGGCCGGCTGCTGCCGCCACGGCCCGCCTGCGCGCTGCCTTTGCCCCTCCTCCTCCGCGCTTTCCCGCCTCCGCGAACTCGTCTGCCACCGGATCTCAGATCCAAACCCATCGGTTGACTTCTCGGATTTCACTCTAAGTCTTTTTCGCAGCTAATTTGTTGCATCTTTAACGATCATAACTTTGCACTCTGTGGTCTGCTTAGGGCGTAGCATACCAAAGTTTTCGCTCAAGAGTAGATCATTTCATCTCATTGCATCATTTTCATTTGAGCTCATCTTGATGCCCGAAATGCTGTTAGAAGAGGGCTATGTGATGTTAGTTTCGCTTTTAATGTAACATGCACTTTTGTCATTTTTGCCATGATTGATGTGTGCATCCTATGAACTTGAGTCCTACATGTGTTTTGTAATATGCCATGCCATCTTTACAGGGGTGTATGCCATGTGTTTTTGTGATCTCTGTGGTGACTAGCACAAGCATGCAAACTAGGCTTCATGATGTTGCTGATTTCAGCCCCTGCTTTGTCGATATTTTTTGCCATGTTAACTTGATGCTACCGAGAGATCCATGCATATTTTGAGATACTTCAGTAAGGATGTTTTGAACATATGGTTATGCTCTATCCATCCATGCCTTTGTTTGCAATTATGGAGTTCCATAGCTTGAGTCAATCGAGCTCTACTTTTGCTATAAAATGTTTCCTGGCAGATTGTTTACATGTTATTCAATTTTGCCAAGGTTGTTGTAGTTGATCCGTATGCTATGATGTTGTTCTTGCCATGTATGTCTTCTATGCCATGTCTTCTTGATGGATGTATGCTTAGTTTATCATGTAATGCTCTGTAGTGAGTGCATCGAGCTCTTAAACATGCCTACTTGTTATCTGTTTTGTCATGCCCTGTTGTTGAATCTGTAACTAAACTTGCTATATTGACATGGGTGTTATTATATTTTCTGATCCTTTTGGCTCATGGTCAGTAAGGGACTTTTGTTCTATGCTTTGAGTAGATTCATGCCATGCCTTGTTTTGCTATTATAAGTTCCTGTAGCATGTTGTTTGCTTGCTTTGAACATTGCTTCCTCGATGCTGATTCTGCCATGTTCAGAATTTCACTAAGTCTGTGAAGTCGATATATTTTGCACTTTTGCCATGCTTGTTTGGACCTGTTATGATGTGATTTAGCCGTAGCTCAGTGTTCATCTTTTGTCAAGCATCTTGAGTAGATCACTGCCATATGCTTTGTTGGTACGCTTGGGTGCAGTAGCTTAATTTCTTGTTGCTTGCTAAGTGGCATCATGTCGTTAATGGCAGATTTGTGCCATTCTTGTTTTGCTTGTCATTTGCAAACCGTGCATCCGATTCCGTGATCTTTATATCGATTTCAACCAAATCATCTCATCTTTCCAGCGGCATACTTGGTTTGCCAAGTTGATGCCTGGTTCATCATTTTCCTTCCGGAGCACGCATACGCATTGCATATCACATCTCGCATATCATGCCATGTATTGCATCATGTTGCTTGTGCATTGCACCGTGATTTATTGTGGTTCCATTGTTTGTGTTCTTGCTTTGGGTAGAGCCGGGAGACGAGTACGTGAACGAGGAACCTGTTGAGAACGCTTACGAGGATCAAGCTTTCGACAACTCGAGAACTTTGCGCAAGATGACCATACCTCGAAATCACTTCTATCTTTGCTTGCTAGATGCTCGCTTTTTGCTATGCCTATGCTACGATGCCTATCACTTGCTTATCATGCCACCCATATTGCCATGTCAAACCCCTAACCATCCTTTCCTAGCAAACCGCTGATTGGCTATGTTACCGCTTTGCTCAAATTTCTCTTATAGCGCTGTTAGTTGCAGTGAAGATGAAGTTTGTTCCTTGTTGAACATGGAGATGTTGTTCCTTGTTGGAACATGTTTACTTGTTGGGGATATCACAATATATCTGCTATAATTAATGCATCTATATACTTGGTAAAGGGTGGAAGGCTCGCCTTATGCCCGGTGTTTTGTTCCACTCTTGCCGCCCTAGTTTCCGCCATACCGTGTTATGTTCCTTGATTTCGCTCTCTTACACGGTTGGGTGATTTATGGACCCCTTGACAGTTCGCTTTGAATAAGACTCTCCAAAGAAGGCCCAACTTTGGTTTTACCATTTGCCACCTAAGTTTTTTTCCCCGGTTTTCGCGAGCCCGAGGGTCATCTTTATTTTAACCCCCACTTCTCGACCAGTGCTTCTTCGAGTGCTGGCCCAAACTAGAGTGCTTTATGCCACCTCAAGGAAACTTGAGGTCTGGTTTTAGTTGTACGGACTGCTCATCCGGTGTGCCCCGAGAACGAGATATGTGCAGCTCCTATCGGGATTTGTCGGCACATTCGGGCGGCTTTGCTGGTCTTGTTTTATTGCTGTCGAAATGTCTTGTAGTCCGGATTCCGAGATCGATCGGTCTTCCCGTAGAAGGAATATCCTTCGCTGACCGTGAGAGCTTATAATGGGCTTGTTGGGACACCCCGCAGGTATTATCTTCAAAGCCGTGCTCATGTTATGAGGCGATGGGAATTTGTTAATGTCCGTTGTAGAAAACCCGGTTGACCTTTAATTAAAATACACATCAATCAAGGTGTAACTGTGATGGTCTCTTCTCGCGGAGTCCGGGAAGTGAACACGGTGTTGGAGTTATGTTTGACGAAGTAGTTCAGATCACTTGATCGCTACTAGCTTCACGACCGCGTTTTGCTTCTTCTCGCTTCTCTTTATGTAATGTAGCCACCATATATGCTAGTCGCTTGTCGCAGCTCCACCTCACAACTCTGTCCTTCCTATAAGCTTAAATAGTCTTGATCTCGCTGGTGTGAGATTGCTGAGTCCCCGTGACTCACAGATTCTACCAAAACAGTTGCAGTGCCGACGATGCCAAGCAGGTGACGAACCGAGCTCAAGTGGAGTTCGACGAGGAACGTGGTCGTTATTATGTGTCTTTTCCCGATGATCGTGAGGGAGCCCAGCTTGGGACGATCGGGATCCGTAGCATTTGGGGTATCTTCTTTTATTTTGGTTCCGTAGTCGGACCTTGAGTGTAATCTGAATGATGGATGTTTATTTATGTATTGTGTGAAGTGGCGATCGTAAGCCAACTATGTATCTCTTTCCTTATGTATTACATGGGTTGTGTGAAGATTACCTCACTTATGACATTGCTTTCAATGCGGTTATGCTCTAAGTCGTGCTTCACACGGGAGATATAGCCGCATCGAGGGCGCTATAAGTTGGTAATCGAGCCATCCCCACTTAGGAGCCCCCGCTGATTGTTTGTCATGCTTGTTGAGTCTAGAACAAAAATGTTTTGAGTCTTAGGATTATATATATCGAGAGTAGGATTCTTTACTCCCCACCCCTTCGCACTCGTGAGGTCTCCCGACGAGAAGTTTTGACTCTCCTCTCCTCAAATTTCACTAAAAAAATTTTAGGATCACGCTGGTATCTTGGAATCGTTCCGATGGTTTTGTGACGAGAACATTGTTCTTGGTGCCTCCCGACATTTAGGGTTGTGGCAAGTGTCCCGGGAGTTGAGCTCCGAGGTGTTGTCGCCACAATTTTATCGCTGCAGTTCGAATACCTGAGTTTTGCCGACATCGAAATCTCTTTTGTACAGCTTGTTGGTGAGATAACCCCGATAACCCAAAGATCGGGCGTAGCTCGAGTATTGCCATGACTCAGATAACGGATGCTTTTCAAGGTCGAGGTACATGATTTCAAGGTTTCTTGGTTATGTGTTGACGGATGGATACAAATGGATCTAGGTATTGTTAGTTTGGGTGATATATTTTGTGTCCCCTCGTATCCCCAACACCAGATTGCATAACCAGAAAGTTTCGAGTTTATAGGTGGGATTCAAGTAGCTCTTAGCATTTCTTCCCGCAGATATTTGGTTTGTGATTGGGTAATCCTTACCACTTATTTGTTCCAATGACTTTGTTATTTTTTTCATCAACCTTAATCAAGTGGCTTCTCACCTTAATGGACGGTGATGTTAGCTTTTGGAATTCATTCATTCATCCTTGTTCAATGTTTATTGTGAAGACTATATGTTGCAATTTCTATCCGCTGATTCAACTTGTCTATCTGCTCATCAAGTGCTAACGGATGTCACCTCTTCAGATGGCTCCGCCAACGCCTCGAATCCGAACGTGATGATGGGAATCACCAACCTCCACCTCCACCTCCGCCTCCGGAGGCATGGCAAGCTATCATGGCAGCCACCAATGCCAATGCTCGATGATTTTGCAACTCTTGCAAGAGCGCACTCAAGGGCAAGGCAATCAAGGAAATCAAGGTCAAGGCAACAACCAGCCGCACTTTGCTACCCTCAATCAGTTCCTCGCTAATCAGCCAAGTTCTTTCAGCTTCGTGTCGAGGCCACGACGCCGACGATTGGCTTGTGGACATCTCGCAAACATTTTGAATGTAGCAATGTCGACCTGAGGACTTTGTCAAGTTTGCTTGCTTCAACTCAAGGACCAAGCTGCCGAGTGGTACCAAGAATACAAAGATTCCAGAGGAGGTCGTAATTACCGATGAGTTCCGCCGAGACTTCAGAGCTCACCACATTCCAAAAGTGTTGTTGAGAGCAAGTGAGGAGTTCCGCAATCTCAAGCAAGGCAACATGTCTGTATCAATACAATATCCAGCCTGTAAACTCGCCGCTTGCTAAGCAAGACGCCCCGATGAAAAGAGTATGATCTATCAATTCAGAGGTGGTCTCGAGAGAAGATCTGCAATTAGCTCTCGTGCTTTTTGAGCCGTAAAAGTATGATGAATTCTACAACATGGCACTCAAGCAAGAAGCTGCCCAGCTCAAATGTGAGGCTTCTAAGAAGAGAATCAGGATGCAGTTCAGTCTTCTTCTTCCTCTCAAGTGGCAGCTAAGCAGAAAGTTCTACCTTCTCCTCCTCCGCTCACAGCCTTATCAGCAGAAGAACTCAGTGGTCGTGGATCTTCCCACCCACCCAACCCAAAGCTATCGTAACAAGTCTAATTCTCAAGCTCCAAGGTCAAATGCTCCTTACCACCGTCCGCCTCGTGAGGTGACTTGCAACAAATGTCAGCAGAAAGGTCACTATGCTAACAAATGCTTCAACCAAAGGCGCCCACCGCCCTCCTCCCGTGAGATCTTCCAAAGAATGCAGGGTCAAGCATAATCCCAAGTCTGCAAAGGTGAATATGATGAATGCAGCTCAAGCGAGGAATCTTCTCGATGTGATAATGGGTAATCTCTCGCTAATGATATTCCTGCAAAAGTCTTATTTGATACGGTGCATCGCATTGTTTCATCTCAAGACCTTTTGCATCTAAGCATGAGTTGGGTTATCAAGAATTGCCTAGTTCTTTATCAATTGTGTCCCTGCAAGCAAATGACAGCTAATAATTATGTCCCGGATGTTTCTATCAAGATGGGCGATTATAGATTTCTAAACCAATTGTCCTTGGTGACTCGGATATTGATCTTATTCTTGAATGGATCGGCTTTTCAAAGACAAAGCTCAGCTTGATTGTGCTGCTGTGGAAATTCAATTGACTCACTCTTCTAATGATGTGATCATCTATGCCGCCGTGATGAAACCATTCGGTTGTTTTCTCTCAATGAGAAGGGCGAATTGATGCTATCTCTCGATTCCAAATGCTTGTGAGTACCAAGATGTCTTTCCGTAAGAGCTTCCGAATGCCTCCTCACCGCCGCTTGAATTCAAGTATCGATCTTGAGCCCGCATCAACCCGCTTGCAAGCGCCCATACAAGCTTGGACCTAATGAGCTGAAGGAATTGAAGAAGCAGCTCGATGAACAAGAGCGTCTGGTTTGATCGACCGAAGTTCATCTCCTTGGGGTTGTGGTGTTCTTTTGTCCGAAGAAGGATGGCACGGACCGACTTTTGCGCCGACATCGGCCCATTGAATAAGAAGACAATCAAGAACAAGTATCCACTTCCCAACATCAATGAGCTTTTCGAGCAACTCAAAGGAGCTAAAGTGTTCTCCAAGCTTGACCTTCAGATGGGTTATCATCAAATTCGTGATTCGTGAACAAGATATTCCCAAGACAGATTCGTAACAAGCTTTGGTTCTATGAATATACTGTCATGTCTTTCGCCTTGTCAATGCTCCTCCAACATTCTCTCGATGATGAACTTCATCTTCAACCCCTACACCAATGAATTCGCCTTGGTCTATCTTGATGATATTTTGGTCTTCCAAGAATAAGAAGGATCATGCCAAACATTTGCGATTGGTGCTAGACAAGCTCGTAGAGCATCAATTCTATGCTAAGTTTTCCAAATGTGAATTTTGGCTTGATGAAGTGCTTTACCTTGGTCATATCATCTCCGCTAAGGGCATCACCGTTAATCCGAGAAGGTGTCTCGCAGCTGTGAATTGGGAACCTCCTCGTATGTCAAGCAGCCCGCAGTTTTCTTGGTCTTGCAAGCTATTGTCAAGATTCGTTGAGAATTTTTCTAAGATTGCAAAGCCTCTTTCCAACCTCCTCCGTAAGCATGTGAAGTATGTCCGTCTCCCGAGTGTGACGTTGCTTTCAATACTCTCAAAGAGAAGCTAGTCACAGCCCTGCCTTGACTCCTCCCGATGAATCCAAGCCATTCAAGTTTTCTTCGTGATGCTTCTCTTCAAGGTCTCGTGCTGTGTTAATGCAAGAGAAGAGAGTTGTGGCCTATACCTCTCGCCACCGAAGCTCAACGAAAAGAACTACCCCACTCACGATCTTGAGTTGGCGGTAGTTGTCCATGCATTGATAACATGGAGACATCTCTTGTTGGGAAGGAAAGTGGACATATTCACCGATCACAAGAGTCTCAAGTATATCTTCACTCAACCCAACCTCAACCTCAGGCAGACTCGATGGGTCGAAATGATTCAAGAGTACAACCCAAGTATTGAATATACTCCGGGCAAGGCCAATGTGATTGCAGATGCTTTGAGCAGAAGGCTTATTGCAACAACTTAATCCTCAAGCCCTTCCAACCGGATCTCTGTGAAGCTTCCGCAAGCTGAATCTTCGTTGTTCCTCAAGGCTTTCTTGCCAACCTCATAGTCTCTCCTACTTTGGAAGACCAAATTGTGAGGCTCAACTCCTGGATACCATGGTGAAAAGGTGAAACATGGTATCGACAAGGGCATTTCCAAGTACAAGTGCTTCCACATTGATGACAAAGATACTTTTTCTTCGAGGACCGGATTGTGGTTCCTAAGGGTGATCTACGTAAAGTCATTATGAACGAGGCACACAATTCCCTTCTATCCATTCATCCCGAAGTACGAAGATGTACCATGACCTCAAGCAATATATTGGTGGACTCGAATGAAGCGAGAAATTGCTCAATTCGTGAATGAGTGTGATGTCCGCAGAAGAGTGAAAGCAGAACACCAACGACCAGCTGGTCTCCTCCAACCTCTTGCTATTCCGTAATGGAAGTTTGATCATATTGAAATGGACTTCGTGGACTGGATTTCCAAAGTCCAAGCGTGGAAATGATGCTATCTTCGTTGTCATTGATAAGCTTACTAAAGTGGCTCATTTTCTTCCTATCAAAGAATCCATCACAGCAGCTCAGCTGGCAGAGCTATACACCTCCGTGATTGTCTCCTTGCATGGCATTCCACAAGTGATCTCTTCAGCACCGTGGCAGCATCTTTACCTCCAAGTTTTGGGATTCTTTTCGACGGCCATGGGCACCAATATTCGCTTCAAAGACAGCTTTCCATCCTCAAACAAGTGGCCAAGTCGAGCGAAGTCAATCAAATCCTTGAAGATATGCTCGTGGCTTGTGTCATTTCCTTCGTATGAAGTGGAAGATTGTCTTCCATATGCCGAAGTTCTCCTACAACAACAGCTTCCAAGCGAAGTTCGCAAGGCCCCATTCAAATTTCTATGGCGTAAAGTGTCGATTCTCTCAATTGGTCCGAGATGTGAACGCCAACTTCTTGGCAACGACTTGATCACGTGGTCAAGAAATGTGCAAAGTCATTCGTGAGAATTCAAAGCCGCTAATCGCGCCAGAAGAGCTATTATGATGACAAGCACCGGATGTGGCTTTTGAAATCGGAGACCATGTCTACCTCCGCTCTCTCCAATGAAAGGCACTCGCCGCCGTATCAAAGGGAAGCTTGCCCTAGATACGTGGGTCCTTTCAAGATCATTGGCAAAAGAGGCGATCTCGCCTATCAACTTGAGCTCCGCCCAACTCCGCGAACGCATGATGTGTTTCATGTGTCACAGCTTCGCAAGTGCTTCAAGACTCCTCGAGCGCACTATCAACTTCAAGAAATTGACCTTCAAGAAGATCTCTTATCATGAGCACCCCATTGCTATTCTTGAAGAAACCGAGCGCAAGACTCGCAACAAGTCAATCAAATTCCTGAAAGTGAAGTGGTCACACCATTCACCGAGAAGCCACCGAGCGCGAGGATCACCTCCGCTCCGAATATCCGGAGTTCTTTCAGTCCTAGATCTCGGACGAGATCCTCTTGTAGTGGTGGAGTGTTGTAACACCCGGATGTAACTTTCCATATTTGTAACTCCAACTCTTGCCATTTTCGCATTGTGATATGATATTCCTCCGTGGTTGGGTTTTCTTCATTTTTGCATTTTGTCCATGTCATGCATTTCATATCATGTCATCATGTGCATCTCATTCGCATATACGTGTTCGCCTCATGATTCCGAGCATTTTCCCCGTTGTCCGCTTTTGCAATCCGCACTTATGTCCCCCGCGCCCCTTTACGCTTTTTCCGTGAGCGGTACTAAACTTTCTCGAATGGACCGAGGTTTGTCAAGTGGCCTTGGTACACCACCGTAGACCACCGTCAAGTTTCGGTCATTTGAGCTCGCTTGGTACTCCAATGGTTAACCGTGATCTCAAAGGCCTCTTTTAAGTTGCAGCCCAACACCACTTCAAAACAGCCCAATAACCCATCTAAGTCACTTCCATGCTCTCCGTCAGTCGGATCACGATCGTGTGGGCGAAAAACTGACCTCATTTGAGCTTCCTAGCTCCTCTACCTATAAATATGCATCTCCTCCAAATCCGCAAACCCTAGCGAATATTCTCCATACATGGGACACGTCCCGTCCGGACCGATTTAAAACCCGCCTGCCGCCAGACGAATCAAGGCACACACGTGGCGCCTGCCGCATGACCGCTTCGCCCGCTCTGCCGAAGGGGCTCGCGTTCAGACGCCACCGCCTGCCTCTGCCTGCTGGCCGCTGCCGCTTCTCCGCCGCCGGCTGCCACCGCCTTCACAGCTGGCCGCCATCGCTGGCTGCCGCCATGCTGCCATCCTCTCCGCCGCCACGCTACTGCCGCTGCCACCGCCGCTCTGCCGCCGGGCTGCCGCTGCTGCCGGCTGCGCCGGCCTTCTCGCCTGCCTGCCTCCCTCCTCCGGCGCTTTCCGCCTCCCGAACTCTCTCCCGCCTCCCGGATCTCAGATCCAAACCCATCGGTTGACTTCTCGGATTTCAATTCGTCTTTTTCTCGCAGCTAATTTGTTGCATTTTTAACGATCATAACTTTGCACTGTGGGTCTGCTTAGCGCGTAGCATACCAAATTGTTCGCCTCAAGAGTAGATCATTTCATCTCATTGCATCATTTTCATTTGAGCTCATCTTGATGCCCGAAATGCTGTTAGAAGAGGGCTATGTGATGTTAGTTTCGCTTTCTTAATGTAACATGCACTTTTGTCATTTTTGCCATGATTGATGTGTGCATCCTATGAACTTGAGTCCTACATGTGTTTTGTAATATGCCATGCCATCTTTACAGGGTGTATGCCATGTATTTTTGTGATCTCTGTGGTGACTAGCACAAGCATGCAAACTAGGCTTCATGATGTTGCTGATTTCAGCCCCTGCTTTTGTCAGATATTTTTTGCCATGTTAACTTGATGCTACCGAGAGATCCATGCATATTTTGAGATACTTCAGAAGGATGTTTTGAACATATGGTTATGCTCTATCCATCCATGCCTTTGTTTGCAATTATGGAGTGCCATAGCTTGAGTCAATCGAGCTCTACTTTTGCTATAAAATGTTTCCTCGCAGATTGTTTACATGTTATTCAATTTTGCCAAGGTTGTTGTAGTTGATCCGTATGCTATGATGTTGTTCTTGCCATGTATGTCTTCTATGCCATGTCTTCTTGATGGATGTATGCTTAGTTTATCATGTAATGCTCTATAGTGAGTGCATCGAGCTCTTAAACATGCCTACTTGTTATCTGTTTTTGTCATGCCCTCGTTGTTGAATCATAACTAAACTTGCTATATTGACATGGGTGTTATTATATTTTACGATCCTTTTTGGCTCATGGTCAGTAAGGGACTTTTGTTCTATGCTTTGAGTAGATTCATGCCATGCCTTGTTTTGCTATTATAAGTTCCTGTAGCATGTTGTTTGCTTGCTCAACATTGCTTCCTCGATGCTGATTCTGCCATGTTCAAGAATTTCACCAAGTCTGTGAAGTCGATATATTTTGCACTTTTCCATGCTTGTTTGGACCTGTTATGATGTGATTTAGCCGTAGCTCAGTGTTCATCTTTTGTCAAGCATCTTGAGTAGATCACTGCCATATGCTTTGTTGATACGCTTGGGTGCAGTAGCTTAATTTCTTGTTGCTTGCTAAGTGGCATCATGTCATTAATGGCAGATTTGTGCCATTCTTGTTTTGCTTGTCATTTGCAAACCGTGCATCCGATTCCGTGATCTTTATATCGATTTCAACCGAAATCATCTCATCTTTCCAGGGCATACTTGGTTTGCTGTTGATGCCTGGTTCATCATTTTCCTTCCGAGCGCACGATACGCATTGCATATCACATCTCGCATATCATGCCATATATTGCATCATGTTGCTTGTGCATTGCACCGTGATTTATTGTGGTTCCATTGTTTGTGTTCTTGCTTTGGGTAGAGCCGAGACGAGTACGTGAACGAGGAACCTGTTGAGAACGCTTACGAGGATCAAGCTTTCGACAACTCGAGAACTTTGCGTGCAAGATGACCATACCGAAATCACTTCTATCTTTGCTTGCTAGATGCTCGCTTTTTTCTATGCCTATGCTACGATGCCTATCACTTGCTTATCATGCCACCCATATTGCCATGTCAAACCCCTAACCATCCTTTCCTAGCAAACCGCTGATTGGCTATGTTACCGCTTTGCTCACTTCTCTTATAGCGCTGTTAGTTGCGTGAAGATGAAGTTTGTTCCTTGTTGAACATGGAGATGTTGTTCCTTGTTGGAACATGTTTACTTGTTGGGGATATCACAATATATCTGCTATAATTAATGCATCTATATACTTGGTAAAGGGTGGAAGGCTCGCCTTATGCCCGGTGTTTTGTTCCACTCTTGCCGCCCTAGCTTCCGCCATACCGTGTTATGTTCCTTGATTTCGCTCTTACACGGTTGGGTGATTTATGGGACCCCTTGACAGTTCGCTTTGAATAAGACTCTCCAAAGAAGGCCCAACTTTGGTTTTACCATTTGCCACCTAAGCCTTTTTTCCCGGTTTTCGCGAGCCCGAGGGTCATCTTTATTTTAACCCACCTTCTGCCGCAAGCTCCTTCGAGTGTTGGCTCAAACTAGAGTGTTTTAGCGCCTCAAGGAAACTTGAGGTCTGGTTTTAGTTGTAATGGCTGCTCATCCGGTGTGCCCCGAGAACGAGATATGTGCAGCTCCTATCGGGATTTGTCGGCACATTCGGGCGGCTTTGCTGGTCTTGTTTTATTGCTGTCGAAATGTCTTGTAGTCCGGGATTCCGAGATCGATCGGGTCTTCCCGTAGAAGGAATATCCTTCGCTGACCGTGAGAGCTTATAATGGGCTTGTTGGGACACCCCTGCAGGTATTATCTTTCAAAGCCGTGTCGCGTTATGAGGCAGATGGGAATTTGTTAATGTCCGTTGTAGAAAACCCGGTTGACCTTAATTAAAATACACATCAATCAAGGTGTAACTGATGGTCTCTTCTCGGAGTCCGGAAGTGAACACGGTGTTGGAGTAATGTTTGACGAAGTAGTTCAGATCACTTCTTGATCGCTACTAGCTTCACGACCATGCCTTGCTTCTCTTCTCGCCTCTTTGTGAATGTAGCCACCATATATGCTAGTCGCTGTCGCAGCTCCACCTCACAACTCTGTCCTTCCTATAAGCTTAAATAGTCTTGATCTCGCTGGTGTGAGATTGCCGAGTCCCCGTGACTCACAGATTCTACCAAAACAGTTGCAGCCGACGATGCAAGGCAGTGACGCAACCGAGCTCAAGTGGAGTTCGACGAGGAACGTGGTCACATTATGTGTCTTTTCCTGATGATCGTAGTGGAGCCCAGCTTGGGACGATCGAGGATTTGTGTAGCATTTGGGGTATCTTCTTTATTTTGGTTCCGTAGTCGGACCTTGAGTGTAATCAATGATGGATGTTTATTTATGTATTGTGTGAAGTGGCGATCGTAATCCAACTATGTATCTCTTTCCTTATGTATTACATGGGTTGTGTGAAGATTACCTCACTTATGCGACATTTCTTTCAATGCGGTTATGCTCTAAGTCGTGCTTCGACACGGGAGATATAGCCGCATCGAGGGCGCATAAGCAGGCTCCTCGCCGCCTCTACTACTCCCACCGCCGCTGTGGCATCCCTCTACTCACCCACACCCCTCGTTATTCTCATGGTGACGGCAGCCTCACACCGCAGCCAAACCGGTGAACCTCATACTCCTCTCCGCTGGCTTCCACCGCCTCGTTTTCCCCAGCTCCGTGCCCCTTTCTCGGTTCGCCTGCTGCCCACCGCCGTGGTGCTCTCTCAGGCGGTATGGTCAATGTGGTCAACGCATCGACTTCCATCGGAAGAGTATCAGACATGGAGAGGCTGACAGCTAGGTCCATGGCAGCCGCAAGGAAGTGCCTCCTTATTACACGGAAAATAATTATTCTCCACTGATAGCTGGACCCACCGACGGCCACCAGATTTTGCGAAAAAATGTTTCCTCGATGCTGGGACCCACAGTGTCGGGCCACCGATTGTGAAAAAAATGTTCCCCTCGCTGCCACTCGACCCACCGTGGTGCCTCCTTATTACGCACAAAAAATGAATACCCCCGCTAGCCGGGACCAACCTTGGTGGAGGCTGACTTAGGGCCTACTAAGTTGATCGAAGGAGGCCTTTGTCAACTTTAGTCAATATATGAACGATTCTAGCTCCAAAGGACCGTGACGATGTCCATCCAACGTCAGAGTGCTTCTTCAACCTCTCGGTCTTCTTGCTCCACCGCCGGCAAATACCGTCATGCCGCCGCTTCCCTGCCGCCGTGGCCGGGTCAGGATGCCGCGGAGGCCTCATCGCCTTACTACTTCCACCGCAGGCCGTGCCATCCCTCACGCACCCACACCCCCCGTTATTCTCAGGGGGCGACGGCAGCCTCACACCGCAGCCGAACGAGTGAACCTCAAACTCCCACGCTGCGGCATCCATCGTCGCGGTTTTCCCCGGCTCCGCCGCGCCCTTCCTAGGCTCATTGCCGCCCACCGCCCGGTGTTTCGGCGCCGGGCGTGGTCAAGGTGGTCAAGGAATGGCTTCCATCGGACGTGGACTATACGTGGAGAGGCCGACACCGCGCCACGACCGCAGCAAGGAAGTGCCTCCTTATTACGCCGCAAAATAATTATTCTCCACATGACGGCGGGACCCACCGGACGGGCCACCGATTTCGCGAAAAAACATTTCCGCTCGCTGGGACCCACTAACTACATCTTCGCACGCAAGGAAGTGCGTCTGAAAAAACGATTCGCCTCGGCCGACCGCCGGGACCCACTAGTTACATCTTTGCACGCAAGGAAGTGCGTCCGAAAAACCAAAACGATTCGCTTCGACCGCCGGGACCCACCAGCTACTTCTTCGCAGTAAGGAAGTGCCGATACCGACCCACCTCATCAAAGCGCACGTAGCGTTGTTGGCCTGCTGCGTAACCTATACGCATATACCGGTCGCTGTAGAGGCGCACACGCGTCATAGTAGAGGGCACACGTAGCATGTACACGCACGCATACCGCCGTGGTGCAAGAAAGAAATACGCCACGTATGTGTACATACGGCGGGTCTCAACGCCACCGCGATATGTACGGGCGAGGGCTTGTATACATGGCTGGTCGGAATGGAGAAACAACGCCGCCGTTGTGGTTCATGGGGAGCCAAACCGCTGGGTCGGAACGGAATGCGTGGTCGTGGTTCGTCGGAGGGCTTGGACGGAACAAAGCGATGGAACGAGGCTCGGCGTATCGCGACAACGGAGGAAACGGCCTTGTGTTCGACCGTCACGCTCAAACGGGATCCTGTTCATCGGAGGGGTGTATGCATCAAGAACGGAGGAAACGGACCTCCCACAGCTTGAAACGGGTCCTGTTGATCGGGAGGGGTGTGGCGCATCAAGAAAACGGAGGAAACGGACCTCCTACGGTCGAAATGGGGGTCCTGTTGATCGGGAGGGTGTGGCATGCTGCAAAACGGACGAAACGGACTTGTGTTGAGCGCCACGGTCAAAACAGGGTCCTGTTCATCGGGGTGGAGTACCGCAAAACGGACTCCATGGATACCGCTGATCTCCACCGCCGACCTCCTCCACCTCCACGGCTACCGCGACTTCCTCCAGCCTCCACGGCCCCCTGCTCATCCAGCCTCCACCGCCGCTTACCCCACCGGCCATCGTTCAACCACCCTCCACGGGCACCCTCCACCGCCTCACTGCTCATCCAGCCTCCACACCACGGGTCCTGCTCAACCAACCTCCACGGCCACCCCTCCACCGCTCATCGCTCATCCAGCCTCCACACCACGGGTTCCTGCTCATCCAGAGGCAACGCCACCACTCACTATTCATCCAACCCCTGCCCCCCGCAACACTCACTGCTCATCCCAGAGGCAGCATCGATCGGCTTCGCTAGCAGATTAGCGGCGAATCGCCCATCGGTTCGCTTAATCACCATCGATCGATCGCCGGGTTCAAGAACGCGTGAGTCTGCAGCAATCGCCGGGTTCGCTAGAGCCCAATGCCTCGCTTCGGGTTCAGTTAGAGCCAACGCCGCACACACACACATACGCACGAGAGAAACACGATGCTCAGCCCTCGACCTCCCACCGTGAACTGCAACTCCCCGAATTTTCCTCCCTCGCTTCTACCATGGTTTTTTCCGTCATGGACGGCCCAAACAATGTCATGCAGCTGCGCCTCCGCCCGCCCAAGACGAAAAGCCCATTTTCGTCATGATTTTTGTCATAGAAGTAGGAGCCCACCACATCTATGATGATACCGGTTTTGTCACAATTATCGCCATAGAAGTGTCATATGTATGACATAATTTTTTTCGTCGCCCAAAATGTCACGGATGTGTCTTTTTTTGTAGTGATAGCCACCTATACTACTTTCCGCCCTCCTTTCCTCATTGAACCACGCCCCAGATTCTGCTCCAAATTTCACCGCACCCTTTCTTTCCTCTTTGAACAAAGACCTAGATTCGACTACAGATCGAAAAATATCCACATGCAGCTAGAGCAACGACGATTTCAAAGAAACTTATACCTTAGGGTCGTCCGGATGTGGCAAGGCGTGCAAGCGGAGGCCGGATCTGCCCACACTATGTACGCCAAAGGAGGAAGAAGGTTGGTGGCCTCCAAGACAAAGCGCTGGGTGAAAGAGAACATCGCAGCCGGCAGTGGATTGCCTCCTCGCCAAGGCGATAGAGTGAATGCTGCACCTCCTCCCCTTCCCGGTCCGACGGGATACGGACTCTCCTTCACCACTGTGAGGGGGAGAGAGAAAAAGAGGCCAACACAATCTTATTTAGATCTGTGAAGAGAGGGTGAGAGATCAGAATATAGGAAACCCTAGCAATGAATGCCGAGCCTCCAAAGGTAACATATATGTAGTGCGGCGAAGGTGGAGAGTGCAAACCCTAGCTAACAAGCTACCGAGGCTCCCTCTTATATATATACTAATGTAGTATGGATCGAACTCCGTGCCTTCACTGCACCTGCTTTTTGTATGATGTGAGCCACCACATTTTGGGCCCACCTGTCATAAATCCAAAGGCAGGTGCACTAAGTCAATGAAGCTGCATCCATATAGTACTCTCGTATATGACTAATATATAGTGGAGTGGTTTTCTTATTCTTCCATAACAATCATTTTAAATTGTGTAAGTATTAAACGAAACTCTTTATTTAATGTACAAGTGAAGAAACCTAGTACTACTCCGATGAACTAACGATCCATGCCCACGCTGGCCCCGGTCGCACTTCCCGTCCTTCACGTGTGGTACACTACCTCCCTTATGAACAACCACATGCGCCCAAATTATCTAAACGTGAGAGTGTGTACAAATAAAGAATTTTAATTTGAATTATCGTAAAGGTTTGAGAGTATTACAAAGTTTGACTTCACCAAATCTAATATGCGGAGTAAATAAAATGGAGGGCTACTACGCCCATCCGGTTTTTAGTCCACACCATTTTTAAATCAAAGTTAATAGCTGGACAAATAAAATTACAGGAGCTGGAGAAAAGTTGTGAGAAGTCTTAGAAATCAATACAAAACATATGCTCTTAGTACCAACGTCGATCCTTCTTCGAGGAAACATTTGGTTCATAGCCAATTATGTGATAAAATTGCACCAATGTGAAAGACGACTACGTCTCCAACGCAACCAAGGTGAACTGACGAAGGATATCATCTTTGTGTGTAACAAGCAAAGAGCACTAATGGAAGACAGCTTGTTTTTCATTGAAAATCGATCAGCTTCATCAGCCGACACAACCATGAGGCGCAACCATGAGCATCGATAGGTCATCGTGGTGATGCATCATCCATTTGGCATCAAGTTTGGGTGAGGCACCTATGAAGTTCGACAAATCCTCACCGTGGTCTGCTTCTTCTCAAGAATCAAGTCGAGGAAGGAAGAACACGGCGATGACAAAGGAGGCGGAACAACAATGGCCATCCAATTTTGTGCAGTTCCACTAAAATTGAGGAAGACATGCCCGGTATGGAGACACGCATCGCTGTTTCCAAATATATAAAAAGGGTTAGCAACTACATCTCAATTGTCAATAAGAATTAATGAAAAGTACACCAACAAATGTAAGCATCATAATTATATCTTGATGGGAACTAAACCAGATACCCGAGAAAAAGGCATTTCTTCATTTAACCAAAGGATAGTACTACCACCGTATGGACAATGACCGCACAACCACCATGTACTTTTTGTCGAACAACATGTATACCTCCACCGAGGCATAAATCAGACAACTTTTCGAGTGGCATTTCTCTATAATAGTACTAGTAGGTGATGTTGGACCAGCCGACGAACCCTAGCTACTATGCATGGGGAGCTGGGAGTAGTCGACAGAGGAAAACCCGAACGCAGCAATTGGGAGCTGGACCAGACAAGAAGTTATACCTCGTGGGCGAGATGTCGCTAGGCGGGCGGGCGGATCTGCCCACACGACGGAAGCGTAACAAGGGCGCTGGAGGATCTTTGTCCGCGCCAGCGCCGGCCCGAGAGGACGGTGTGCATCGGCTCCCTCCGTCCGCCGACGGGCGCATAACGCCAATGTTGCACCTCCTCACCTCCCGCAGGGACGAGATTCGCCGGATCTGTGACCACCGTGAGGAGAGAGATAGAGGACACCGTAATCTTGTTTTGATATGGAGAGGGTGAGAGAGCGAGACGCGAGAAACTCTATCAAACAAGAGGCTATGATTGAGTAAAAAAATCTCTCCATAGCAGTGGTTTTAAATAGAATACGCTGCTCTCGGAAAAAAAAGAAACGAAAACTGGCGGACAATTTTGAAGGGTCTGTTTAGACATCTAGATGTGACATAGTTATGTCACATCTAAGTTGATGTCCACTGCTTGTGGTCTATTTTTTGTCCTAGTTTTTTTGTTTCTTGTTGCTACATTATATACTTGTGGGAGCTTAGATGTGATAACCCTAAATAACATCTAGATGTGAATTAGACAAACTGATTTTCTAACGTATCAAGAAAGAAAACTCGATCAAAAACACGCCTCGCCTGTGTCGCAAGAGTCGTCACACACACACACATAGACATAGACATGCATATCCGTGTTTACGTAAAATTCCATTTCCATATCCATCTCCAATCATATTTGTCCAACTGCACATTATTTACGTTGTTAATTATATACGTAGCAATATTAACGCACAACATCTCTTGTTTGCGCACGTCCGATCACTGCCACGGCTGGTCCTCGACCAACCTGAACCTCTTCATCACTCACAGATGCTTCCCGCCTCAAACGGTCAAGGTCAGATTCATGCCCGCCAGAGCGGACGCGACCTCTCACCGGCGCCGCGATTGGCCCTGCTTGGATCATGGGTTAGAGCTAGTTTGGGTTAGTTAGCCCAACAACCCAAAAGTATCCAAACAGGAGGGTTAGAGTGGTTAGTTCCATCTAACCCAACTATCTCTGGAGAGGTGCTTATTTGCTAGAGGGGTTAGAAATAACTCTAACTCCAACTGTGTTAGAGTATCCAAACAGGCTATTGAAGGCGCATTGCCGAGAGAGCGCCTCGCCGCTTCCGGTGCACGCTGTTGCTCCGCATTCAAAGTCGCAATAGCCGCTAGAACATGCATGTAAAAAGTTCTTGGGAGTTCATGCTACAGTTAGCTGTCCTCCCCAACTCGCCAATCTCTTCCAAGAGTGCCAGACTCCATGGCGCGATCCATCGACAAGCAAAGCGGAAAGTTATCGATACCGGTTTGCGGTGAGTGGCATGCCGAGCGCACCGTGGGGGGTCGAGTCGTGGAGGAGGGTGAGACACTAACATGACATACGTGATTTAAACGCTGGTTTTGCTCGATGGCACGATCCAATGAAACGAACGTTGGTTTCTTCCGCTTCCATTTTTTCTCCTGAAAACAGAAACTTCCCACTCCATTTTCATTCCTATTCCAAGGTTGCCCTGCATAACATTCCATCAAATACAAAGGAAAACTAACACGCATGTCGATGCATCTCAATGATTCACAAATCATGGCTAATATTTACTTCACAACTAAAGAAAAAGTTGTGAGAGCGCAACGAAAGAAAACTTCGATGGGGTCACAACGACTTAAACCCTAAACCTCAACATGATTTAATTCTGGTCGTAGAACTCGTCAAGGAAAGACGGCTGGCACCTCGGATCATACGATGCTTTTGTGCGCCCACTAAAATCGACCGAGCATCCCTAATGGCAAAGATATTGAAGAAGTGTGATTAGAATAATTGTACTGGCACTAGTTCATGAGACATAAACTCATCACAAGTAGAAGCCGGTAGAAGTAGAGAAAGATTGACATGGAGATGGAGCTACGGTAGTGAAGCAAGCCGGCTCCAAAAGGAAGATGGACTACCTGGGACGTCGGGCTGTAGCTAGAAGGGCGGTTGGGACGCGGCATCGACCCATACCGTGATGACTCCCGATTGGGACGCACCGACTATGGGTTTTCTTCCTCTCCGATGTCGATCAAGGCTTCACGCAGAACATTGTTCCTTCCCCACCGTGGATCAGTGCCCGCTGCTCTATGCTTGTGAAGAGAGCAACCTTAGCAAGCGGGCTTGTCGCTAGGGCTCCTGCTAGTGTATATATAGTGGTTTTTTTTTTCTCCATATCAACCATTTTATATTGTGTACGTGTCATTCAAGAGTGAAATGATGGTTGCTTCTTCCGACTAACTTATCGTGTGATTTGATCTGCCTCAGGGCCCCTTACACGCATTCCCTATGTGTATCCAATAATACACGCACACATGCACACAAAACGCTGCACGACGCCTCTATTGCATGCATGTCCGAGCACATGACGGAACACACATGGTCACGCTAAGTGCTCAACCTACACGCATGCACACACACATACTCAAGTGGTGAGCTAGTGACCGATAAACACCGGAAAATATATATATTGAGCGCAATGAGCATATTATGAAGTCCATCGACCGTATTTTTACAAATATACCGTGATGCATAAAGTATTTATCTCTGCTTCAAATTAAGCCATATTAATCGGAGAGGAGGCAATATGGACTAGCATTACTTTGCTGTGTCCCGCCAACTTGCCGAACGAGGAGAAGGTTGCAAGACGGAGAAGCTTGCGCTGTGGCTCATAGGACAAGGAGAAACTTTTGACTAATGCAAGCTCTCCTCGCCAAAGCGGTGGACGGCAATGCTTAATTCGTGCCGATTGCCGTAAGCATACACTATACTACTAGGTGCTACTATTGTTCGACTTCCTAATAGGTGAACAAATAAGCGCAAAGTTTACTAGTACTAGTACTACTACTATAGTCTATAAAAGGTAATGCACTATACTAGTACTAGGAACCGGATGGAGGAGCGCCTCAGACTCTTATTATAATTTTAAATGTGATAAAGCAATCTTCAACACATTTGCTTCTCTTCGAGGGTTCTCGATGTGATAATGGAAGTTGATTGCATGGAACACTCGCCACAATTCTCGCTTAATTCTGGCTCATATCCTGTTACAAATAGTAGCGCCGTAATATTTACTCTTTTTTGTTATTCAGCATGTAAACAGGTCAGCAAACCTTGCGGCGATTTCGTATGTAACCGTGCTTGCTGCACTTTGAATGTGGCCAGAGTTGGCTTGATGAAACACCTCGCTTCCTACTTATTTTTTTGCGGTACCTCGCCTCCTAGTGACCAAAGGTCTTTGCCGATCGTCCTAAGAATGCTTATATATGAATAAAGCTCTCTCATTTACCCGCAAAAAGATTAAGCCATATTAACCGGAAAGGAGGGAGTATGGACTAGCACTACTTTTTGGTGTGTCCCGTTAACTCGCAGAAACAAGGGAAGCTTGCAGACAAGGTGAAGCTCGCTCGCTTTTGACTAATGCAACCTACCCTCGTGGACATGCATCACCATTTGGTGTCGATTGTCGAGGCATACACTATAGTACCCAACATGGAGTACCATCATTGTTCGACTTCAAGAAGAGGCGAAGAGCTGCGCAGAGTACGAGTAGTACTACTACTAGAACTGCATGGTGGAGCCGCCCAGATTTTATTTTTTTTATCTCCGATAAAGTACACGCTTATTCCGGAGAAGGGCGGAAAACGGCAGCCCAACATGTAATGAATGATATTGATCAACCAACCATGCTCGAATATATCTTGGCCTCCGTGCGAGCCCGTCTGCGGTGTTCTCGCCTCGCCTCTCTCAAGGAACGGCGGTTTGGCTCTTTGCCATCAATTGAGATCGGTTTGCTCACACTCCTGTCCCACATGTGAGTGATATGCCAAGAGGTGGTGCCTCGACCGACCGCCATATGCGCATTTCTGGTTTTGCACCTTCATACTACTCCTCCTCCACCACCATAGAGACTTTAGATGCGCTTGGTTTAATGCTCAATTAATTAGGGCGTGGTAACCGCAATCAAGTCCACAGCTTTTCTCCATGTACTGTACTACTACGGAGGGAGTAAGTGCATGCATGTGTACTGGGTGGAAGCACTGCATGCATGTGTGTACGCCGCTATAACTACTAATGCAATTTTTCAGGCGGTCGCTAGTCGCCTTTGGTCCCACAGATTTTTTTTTTCTTTTTTCAAGCGCTGTATAAACAAAGTGACGGATGGAGTAGTATGAGCGGATTCAAAGAAGAGCGATTGATGGTTGCTTTTAGAGCAACTTACAAAGGGGAAAGGTGGGGCTTATGATTTGACCGCTCATTACTCACTATTAATGCGACGCAACGACCGGGCTGAGTCTCCCATGCGGTTGTGCACTACCCTCGGTTCTTAAATATACCCTGAGTATATTTGTATTTGTAGACATTTCAACGAGGATTATTCAAATATTTGTCTTTTAGAGATTTCAAATGGACTGCACATACGGATATATATATATATTTTAGAGTGTAGATTCACTCATTTTCTCTCGTATGTAGTCACTTGTTGAAATTCTAGAAAGACTAATAGAATATTTAGGAATGGAGGGAGTACACATATGAAGCAAAATGAGTGAATCTACACTATAAAATATGCCCGTTTGAAATTTGTAAAAAGACAAATATTTAGGAACGAAGGAGTATAATTTTGTGCATGGCACATGGACCCGGATGATGAAGAGGCTTCTGGCAATGCTATCAAGCTTCCATCATTTGTTTACATAATTGACATACTATACAAATAATTTTCTAGCTACATGAAATTGTACAATGGTGAGCTTTCAGCTTTTGTTTCATGTGTCTTGCCATCGATGCTCTTTCGTAAACAATAAAAACTAACTTCCTTGTTAATGCATGTCAATTATTAGCGATCGAGCTAATAATTACATCACAACTCAAACAGAGTTGTGAGAAGGTGTTAAATTAAAATTAATCCATGCTTTCATTGGCAGCAACGCCCACCTAGCTCGTCTTAAATCAACAAGGCATGTTGGGAAAAAGTAGCTGTCTGGAGCATGCAACATTCGATCATTTTGTGCAGTTCCACTAAAATAGAGCTGAGCGCCCCTGTTCCAAAGATATTAAGTGTGATTACGATAATAGAGGACTGCTGATGAAACAATAAACACACAAATAGAAGCCGATCACCTTTGCGCCTCTCTAAGACTAACTAGTTGGAGAAGATTAGGCTCGGAGTTGGATGAGGAGGATAGAGCAAAACCAATCTCCCTTTGTGCAACAAGACCGAATGTAGAGACGCTGTCTGTGACATGATTTTTAGTAAAACTGCACAAAACACTCTTCCAAAAAAGTGATTTGTGCAGTTCACCAAAAGGTCGCAATAGCAACGAGGTGAAATGGATAGCCCTGTTTGCAAAAAAGAGGTAGAAAGGAAACAATTATCGCCAATAACAGCTTGATGACACATGCATTTACAAAAAGAAGCATATTCCTTTCCTAAAGGAAGATAACAACATAGTTGTGTTTGTCTAAAACAGTGTGAGGACGAGAATGCAATATGGAAAGTACGCGGACGAGCTACGCTTTTGGGCAAAGAACTATGGAAGATCCACATGCAGCGACGGGAAGACGGGCAAAGGAGCAAGGCCGAGGGGATACCGGAGGTCGCCGATGTAACTAGGTGAGCGGCGGCGGGGCGGAATCATGAGTAGGTGGCGAGGCCCCGCCTCGCCGGAGATTGGTAAGAGAGAACGGCGGTACCGCAGATCGGGACGCGGCTCTCGCGCCACCGAACCGAGAACGATGCACTTCTCCCTTTCTCGGCGGACGGATGTGGCTGGATCTGCTGACCAACAGGAGAGAGAGAGAGAGGCCACCGTGACTCCTTTCCCGACGGACGGGATGCGCCGATCAGTGACCAACGGTGAGAGAGAGAGAGGCCACCGCAGCCTTGTGTGAGATACTCAAGAGCGACAAACCAGTGCACGCAAGGCTCCATTGTATATAGTGAGCTTAACTGCATTTTCTCCATAAAAATCGCTTTTATATTCTGTAATGCGCTATTGAGCGCTATAACTTCATTTAAAAATAACGCGCAATGCGCCAAGTCGAACTTTGTTTTGTGCCGCATGGTACACGACTCGTAGGTAAACAACCGCCACAAAGCGCTCAAATTAGCACGTGGCTGCCATTTCAGAAAGAAATGAGCTCCATCGTGTACCCGCTGGTGTGGCTGGGCACTAAGCGTGAGTATCGCGCACGGTGCACCTATTCTCTTCTTGTATACGTACACCACCCACGTGGGGTTGTGGAGAGAGATACAAACCTAGAGAGATATAGTGTGGGTTCTTGAGAGTTTTTTTGGGGGTCAATCAAAAATGTAACATATGCAATGTGTGTGAAATAGAGTCCTGGATATAACATATATATAGAGGGGGCGATCCACGAGAAGAGAGTGGAGGTATCATCGGCTTGAGGTGCCCATAGAATCAAAAAGAGGGATGATGTGTGTGTGTGTGCGCGCGTGCGATCAATAAAGAGTGCCATCGAATTTGTGTGTGCCCACATCAAAGATATAGAGTGGCTGGCCAACTGGAACGTGAGAGGGGACATGTGCAGTTTGTCTCTATGGCATGGATACCTACCTGCTGTCGGATTTCGGGTTCCGACAGACCCTCTAGGTTCGAACTCTGGGGTGCACGCGGAGATCACACCTCCAACCTACCTACGCCTCGTCGCCTCGCAAGGATCTAAAACTACACAAAGAACAAAACAAGGGACAAGAGGTTTATACTCGTTCGGGCCACCATTGTGGTGTAACACCTACCCAAAGGTGTGGTGTGGTGGATTGCCTCAGGGGTTGATGATGAACAAGACAAGGAAGAACATCCTCATGAGGGTCTATTCTTGGCTGGTGCGATGAACTGCTAGGGGAGTTCAGTCGCTCTCTCTCTCTCTCTCTCTCTCTCTCTTTGCTTATCTTTTCGGGTCGATCAGGTCTCGATCTCCTCTCTCTCTAGATGCCGACGATCTCTCCGCTCTAACCTTCTCCATCCGCCCCCGCCTCGGTGGTGGCTAGCCCTATTTATAGAGGGAGGCCTTGGGCCTCTTCCCAAATATTGAGCGGGAAGGGCACCAACAATTGGCCATTTTGAAGGGGAACATCTAGTACACTTATCCTGACTAAAGTTGGTCCTCACCTGTCAAAGACTCTGACGGTGACGCCGGCTTGGGCTCCAAGATGACCTCCTTCCCGCCGCTCACGGTCTTGGTCTTGTTGCAATCAAATGGTTGCCTTTGCCCGACGCCTCGGTTGTGGTTGCCCCTTTGCACCAAAGGGGAAATGAGGATATTGCGCTGGCTGGCACTCCGCTCGGGCGCCTCGGTCGCCATGGCTTGCGCCATGAGCACCTCGTGAGGTACCCCGCTTGATCTCCCCGCCTCCTCGCGAGCCAGCCTGCCGAGGCCGTGCCCGAGGAAGCTTCATGTCGTCCACCCCGCGAGGCTTGGCCCCTCGCGAGGGTCTTGAGTTTGTGTTGATGAAGATGGGCCGTACTGGGCCACCCCTTGAACCAGGCCGCAGTCGCAGTGCAAGTCTGGGTACCCCTGCTCCTGCAACACCCAGTGAGCCCCCTGCCCAAGGCGCGCTCGAATTGGCTTAGCAGAGAAGCTGGCAAGCAGGCGGCATCATGGGCCCCAACAGCCTGCAGCCTTGGGCGCCGCGTGGCGGTTGGTTGGACATAGGCGCCCCGCTTTCCATGACGCCTGGCAGCTTGCACTAATCGACAAGATAGCGGTACTGCCTAGGCTTTACCTCCTTTGCCTCTCTAGTCATTGCCTGATCCCCTCTCGCCTCCTATCCTTCCCGCTCGAATCTTCATATCTACTCCGACCTCGCCGCCCTAGCAAGGTATGGCGCCGCACTCCCGCCGAGCTTCAGATTCGCCGCTGGACTCCCCGAACGTGTCGGAGAAGAGTTTGCCCAGCGCCAGATGATGGTGGCGCAAGGCAACGACGGGCGACGGTGTTTCAAGGTTGGCTCCGCTTCTTCCCGAGGACCAAGGAAGCACCTTCACCCGCCTTCGGAGCGCCATTGCCACCGATCCGTGCCTCCTTTCTGAGTTCTTCTTTTCGTCCTCCGCCATTACAAACTACAAGCTCCGCACCTCCACCCCAACTCGTTCTTCTCTCGGGCGATCTTCGCTTACCACGTGGAGGCTCTGCGTCGGGTGCAGCCCTCAAGGGTCTTTGCTGCGCCCATTACTTCTACCTCCGGTCTCTCGTTCCATCACGCGGCGCGAGCTTTGTCGCAGACGGCAGCTCTAACGCCATCTCAAGCCCGGAAGAGGATTGAAGGCTTCAGGAGCAAGTGGGTCATGGTAGATGCTGGGCGCATCCATCCTCGGCTGATTCTGCCCACGGAGCAGCCCAAGCCCATCGACGCTTGGTCTCACGCGGAACTCGTGGATTCCCGCATGAAGCCAGTGCTGGAGAAGATGGATGCGGACCTGTGGCCGGGCAACATGGAGATGGCAAGCTAACCGGGGCGTCGCCCTTGAGGGAGTTCCTGGAGCGCCGGGTGGCCCCGCTTCGGCAATACTCGCTCCCGCTGTGGAGGCCTCGCCCAAGCCCCATAGTCTTGGCCGACAAAGATCTGGCCGCGGTCCTCCAATCTTTGGTCGGGGAGACGTGGCAGGCTGGAGGGTGCCTGCACCCATGTTCCTTCGAGATGATTGGGAGCAGGTGGTGGACTCTGCGTCTGCTTTCAACGGGACGGGCTCAGGCCTGGAGGTTCCCGAGGACCCGCGTGCCTCGGGCGACGGTGAACGGTCCTCCGCGACTCCAAATAAGAGGAGGAAGAAGAGGAGCAGGAAGAGGGGCCCGATTCCGAGGCGACCGACGGGGAGTCGAGAGCGCCCCTCCCTCGGTGCAGGTCCCGCGCTCTCCGCCTCTTGCCGGACGACGACGAGGATGGCGACGAGCGAGGTGGCGAGAGCTTGCCCCTGATCCTGAAGAAGGACAGGACGGGGCTGGTTTCCCGCGGGTCTGCTCCGGCTCCGAGGCGATCTGCAGACGCGCCTCCCGCCTCCCGAGCCTCTTGAGGTTGATCCCACACCGGCTCTCGGCTTCAAGTTCGGCCTGAGGTTGCTTTGAGCCCATGAGCATGACCAGTAAGTGCTTGATTCTCGCTTTGCTTCTTGCTTCGTTGTTGAGGCTTGATATCCGTATTCCTTGGTTAGGCTGGTGCTCGCGGCAAAAAGTCAAGGGGGCTCCCGAGGCTTCGTCCGGCAGCACCTCCATCCGCAGAAGAAGGGGACGGCAAGACGCGGGCCTCCTGCCCTGGGCCATCCTCGCGGCCTCGGCAGGCTAGCTGGGCGAGCTCAGCCTCCATGGCCCAAGCGACTCCCCGACGTGTCCTTGCTCGACGGCATCGCCGCAGCTGCCAAGGCGCGAAAGGTCCCCGACTCATGGTGCTGTGATTACGCTGCCGCCCTTCCTCCTACTCCGCCAACCGCCAAGCCCGACTCTTCTACTGTCCCGGATCGTGTTGCTGTTGAACTGACCGCTGCGAAAGATCTTCCGGGCGCCGACTCGACAGGTCGGGCGCTTAGAGCTAGCCTCCGCTGGGTTCGCCTGATGCTTAAACCCGAAAGCGGCGCTGGCTCAAAGGCGACGGCTTGGTAACGAGGAGAAGCAGGCTGCCCTGAGGCGGCGGCCGCCACGACGCCGCCTTTGGGTGAGGTTATGGATGTTCGGGTCGCTGCAAGGCGCTGGAGAGCGAAGCTGCAAGGCTCATGCGATTAGCTTGCCAAGGAGGCCCGTGGTCCGCCAAGAGAAGGAGGAAGACATGAAGGCTCGTGAGGCGCCGCCCAGTAACCGGATGCTGCTTGATGAGCCCCATGGCCGCTTGATGCGCTGGAGCAGCGTTGGAGGCGAAGAGGATCGAGCTGACGGCAAGGCGCTGGTCCCGCCGAGGACCGCGGGCCTTTGTGAAGCTAGAGGTGAAGGCTCGTGACCTTGCTGAAGTCGCGACGACAGCCGGCCCGAAAGCTTCACCGGCCGGGCGCTGAGGACGGCCCCGCCAAGTTGCTTCCATTCCTGGTCCGCGCTTTGAAGATGTCACTTGGCCTTTGGCCCCACGGCCGAGGCCGAGGCGCGGGTCCTTTTTCCGCAGCGCCGACGCCGCATCTTCACCCACGCTCACCTTCGCGACCCCAACATTGGCATTGACAGCATTGAGCCTCGTGAGCGGCGAGCTTGCTGCCGCTGCCGAGGCCGTGGAAGAGTCGAGCCGAGGCTCACGGGCGGTTCGGGCCTTCAAAGACTAAGCCAAAGCGAGGCGCTGCCGATCCTGGGCTCCACGAGGCGAACTCCGCCAGCATAGCTCCGCCAGCCAATGACGGTGCGCCGTAAAAGTGACCCTTCATGGCTCCTTTCCTGCTTTCAGCTCCTCAGAACATGCATCATGCCTCGTGGAGGCGCTAAACTCGCTGCTTGGTGTTGTGAAAACAGTTATGGACTGTAATATTTGCTTTTGAATTCTTTGAGATTTGCGCTTTTCCTTCCTACTTGCTTATGTTCTACGCCGGCAGAGTCTGCCCCTCACAGATACCTCAGCCATTGCTAGCCCCTGACCGAAACCAGGACGGGACCAAGGAGTGAGGGGCTACGTGATGTTAGGCTCCTGAGTCGCGATGTTCAGGAGTCCCCTTGACGCACGCTAACAACAAGTAGGGAGGTGAGATGTATGGATGAATTTACTGCTCTATCGCCGGTGAGAGCCCGCCCTCACAAGATACCTCAACCGCCAAGTAGCCTTCGAACTAAGGTGAGGGCTACGTGACCAGTTAGGCTCCTCGAGTCGTGATGCTCAGGAGTCCCCTTGACGCTCAAACGGCCTTCAGACCTTTGCTCCGCTCGGGAGAGACGCATGACGAACCAGGCCCGAGGCCCGGCTGGGTGGCGGCGTCTGGCGTGACCTGTGCGTAGCCCCTCGGTGCCCAGCCCTCGCTGCACTCCCGAGGGGCGGCATTACGATGAGGCCGACATTGAGCTCGGGCCTCGAGGTTGATACGCCGGGGCCACCTCGCTTGTTTATCACCAGCCCGAGCATAGCGCTCAGATGTGTATGGGCATAGCCGCCTCGGCAAAGGTCGTTAGCCAAGGAGCATGGTGCTTCCACTGGTAGCGGAGGGGCTCTCCGGAGGAGCCCCTGTATGCGGTATAGCCCTGTCCCTACACGTGGCCGGCACGGTAGGGCCCGGCGAGGTGAGTCTGGGCACCCGTGAGCCAGCTGGACTCCACGGGCCCCACCAAGGCGGGTTGTGCCTGGCTTGGGCCTTTTTTCTTGTAATGTGTTCCTGCAAATTTGTTAGATGTCGGCGCCCACGCCCCGGTCCCGCCCTCGAGCGGGCTCAGCCATCGCTGGTATGCCAGGTCGTGATGCCGTGGACAGGGCCAGAGGGTGAGGGCTGGAGAGCCAGTAGCAGCCCATGAGTCATGATGCTCAGGTACCCCCCCCCCTTTAACGTGCAAGCGGTCGACATGACGGAAGAGGGGTGCCGTGGACAGGCATCAAATAATGATCATGATGGGCCAAATGCACGACCCGACAAAATGCAAGAGGGATACATGCCACTGGGTCTGGCCCGGGTGGTTTGGGGATGATGCAGCCCGAGGGGCGCCCCCAATAAAGTAAACTAGAAACATGAATCAAAAGGGATACATGCCGCAGGGACGGACCCACGCGGCCTGGGAATAATGCAGCCTGGGGGGCGGTCCCAGCTGAAAATGGAACTCGAAGGATGTCACCTGATAACATTGAAGATGAAGGGACGCTGAAGTAGCGGATGGCGCGGCGCGTGGAAGCCGATCTTCACGAGCCCCTGTGCCCGTGAGCCTCGGAGGCCCGGAGGCGCTGGTGGCTCGCGACCATCTCCATCTCCGCCAGACTGCGGAACGCCTGGCCACTTGAGCCTCCAGATGCTCCTCATGAGGCCATGGGCGGCAGCCGCTGCTCAAGAAGCCGTAAGGCATGCCAACATAGCTGTGGGTGGACCTTCACAGCGCCTCACGCGAAGCGCCAGAGGCGCCTCGAGAGGCGGCCTCGCTGAGCCCCGGTATGTCGATGCAGACGCTGCAGCCCACCATCTCGCCTCGGATGGGGAGCTACGGGCGGTAAGCGGCAGCCACTCATGACTCTTGACTCCGCAGCTCCCGAATGATCTTGCCGATGAACTCCGAGGTATTGGCCCTCCTTGCCTTGCTCCTTCCCCGAGGGAGACGTGCTTTGAAACACGCCCAAGTGGTGCCCGAGCGCCTGCAGTGATCTTAGCAAAGCTGGTGGCCCTCCAGTAGAGAGCCCCCGAGCCTTGCTCGAGGAGGGTGCCAAGCGCGCCTTCCTATGCGACAGAAGGAGGTGCCCCCTGAACAGGAGCTGACCCTCAGGGGCATGCCTCCCGAGGGGTCGGGCTAGGCGATGTCTTCTTCTTCTTAGAAGCAGCCTCGGGAGGCCTTCTGCTCCTGTGATCTAGGTCTTCAATTGACGCGGCTTGAAAAGCACGCCTGTGGAACACATCTGCCCCTTTCTTCACAAGGCACCGCGGATGACTCCACCACTTCGGCATCTTGAGGACATTGTAGCCGTGATGAGTCACATCCATGAACTTGGCCAGGCTGGGTACCCAAGGATGGCATTGTACGGTAGGCGTAATGTGAGCGACGTCAAGTCAATGAGCTCAGGCAAGAGTTGTCGCACAGCCCCGAAGGTGACAGAAGGCGAACCTGCCCAATGGAACTGTGGAACTATCAAGGACTCCGGAGAAAGGCTTGCTTATCAAGCTGATTGTATGGCACTTGGAGATTGTTGAATGTCTCGACGGACAGGACATTGAGCCCTGCCCGCCATCGATGAGGGTCCTGTGGCTTGCAAGTTGGCGAAGATTGGGGAACAAAGCATCGGGAGGACTCCAGCTTTGGCTGCGCACTTGAGGTGATCCGCTGAGCTGAACGTGATGGCGCACGCTGACCACCTGAGAGGGCGCGTGGCTTCGAGCTTGGGGAGGACTGCATTCACTTCGCAGGCGAACTACTTGAAGATGCGCTGAGAGGCTGGGGCTTGAGCTCCGCCCGGGAAGCAAGCGATTGCGCGCGGCTCCTAGAAGCCCCCAGCCCCCTCGTCCTGATGATGGTCTTCATTTCTCCTTGGCTGCGGTGGCAGAGGAGGGAGGCCTGCGTTGCCTTGTGGGCGATCCTCACAAGGCTGATCCCTCCAGCCTCCCTTGCGAGGCGGTCCCTCCAACCTCCCTCGCGAGGCTGATCCTGCTAGTGGTCCTCGCGAGGTCGGTCATGCCACCCTTGGCGAGGGCCACGGTCTTCCCAGCGTCTTGTGCTTCTTCCTCCTCCTCGGCCGTAACCTTGATCATCATGGGTCGGGCGCCACCACCCGGGCCTCTTCTCGCACGGCCCTGAGCTCTTGGCATTCGTTAGTGTTGTGGGTGTGGAGGTAGTGGTACACACAGTACCGGCTGCCCTTCAAAGACTCAGGCTGATCCCTTCCTCGCTTGGTGTCCGCTCGCCAGCAAGCACGGCAGCCCCTTGAGCTTCACGCCCTTGACCTTGGGCTTTTCTCTTCTGGTCGGCAGCCGCAGCTCGAGGAGGGAAAGGCGCCCTTCTCAAAGATCGCGCACTTGGTCGCCAAGTTGAACAGCCCTGTGGATGTGCACAAGTCTTTATGCATCGCCAGCCTTCCTTCATCTTGATGTCACGACACCGCCGGAGAAGGCTGAGATGATGGCCTCCTCACCACCTTGGGAATCTTGAGGCGCATGCTGTTGAAGGCTGGATGTACTTCGCAGGTCTTCCTGGCTGCTGCTTGATGCGGCGATGTCGCCACGGCAGAGAGGCCGGTCACGCAGTGCCTTGAAGTTGGCGAAGCTGGTGCGATCTCGGCCCCAGAGGAGATCGTGCTGAGCTGTGTTCAGAGCCAAAGCGGCACTGCCTTTGAGCGCCATGGGAAACCATTTCGCCATGACCTTCTCGCCCCCCTGGCTTCCATGCTGCTCCATGCCCAGCTCAGAGCTCGAGGAACTCGCAGGATCGGCCGCCGCCATCGTGAGCGCAGTGGCAGGTCTGGCTTGAACTTGCCGGGCCATGCGACGCTGGGTAGGCTGGGGTGAAGGCGCGGCATCCGCAGCGGGCGCTACAAGAGGCCTGGTGATGGAGGGCTTGATCTTGCGGGTCCCTCGCCACAGCCTGGAGCAGCACGGGTCCCGCGCGGCATGGGAGCAGGAGGTGGTCGGACGGGCCAAAGGCGGTGAACACTGTCGCTTCTTGGGGGCGAGGGACCTCTTGGCAGTTTCTGCTTTGTTAGCAGCCGGTGCCGACGGAGTGGGTTCCGCCAGGCTACGCGCTTTGGGACCAAGGCGCTTTTCTTGAGGGGAGGCGGTCGAGGCGCCCGAAGCCATCGCCGCGGCAGGCGCGCGTAGCGAGAAGGACGGCGCTGGGAGCTCTCATGCGCGCGACATGAAGCTCGGCGCGTCGGTCGAGCCACTCTCATAGACGCTGCCGACGGGCGGTAGCGCAGGAGCTCATTTGCCGCGGCGAGCATGGCTCAAGCTTTCCATGGGCGGCGGAGCGCGCGATACGAAGAACCAGCCGGGCGAAAGCGGCGAGAAGCGTGCGGACGCTCGCCACGGATGGATGCTCGACGACGCTTCGCTGCTCGTTTCACCGGGCCGTGGCGGCGCGGACGGCAAGCGGCGGGGAACGGCGGGCGGCTACGACGGGCTGCTCGGTGACGCGAGTAGCGAGCCCGACGCCGCGGGCTCACGAAAGGCCTCGATATGGATGCGAGGGCGGCGAAGAGCAGTGGCGGCGAAGGCGGATTCCGCGCACTTTACCGGGCGCGCCAAATGTCGGATTTCGGGTTCCGCAGCACCCTCTAGGTTCGAACTCGTGCACGCGAGATCACACTCCAACCTACCTACGCCGCCGCTTCAAGGATCTAAAACTACACAAAGAACAACACAAGGGACAAGAGGTTTATACTGTTTGAGCCACCATTGTGGTGTAACACCCTACCCATTGTGTGGTGTGGATGGATCAGTGGCATGATGATGAATAAGATAAGGAAGAACAGCTCATGAGGTTCTGTTTGGCTGGTGCTATGAACTGCTAGGGGAGTTCACCGTCCTCTCTCTCTCTCTCTTGCTTATCTTTCCTGGCCGATCAGTTCTCGATCTCCTCTCTCTCTAGATGCCGATCGATCTCTCCGCTCATCCTTTTCCATCCGTCCCCCCTAAGTGGTGGCTAGTCTTATTTATAGAGGGAGGCCCCGGCCTCTTCCCAAATATTGAGCGGAAGGGCGCCAACAATTGGCCATTTTGAAGACGTAACATCTAGTACATTTATCCCGACTTTTAAAGTCGGTCCTCGCCGCCAAAGACTCTAACGGTGACGCCTGCTTGGGCTCCACGATGACCTCCTTCCTGCCATTCTGCTGGTCTTGGTCTTGTTGCACTTCAAATGGTTGCCTTTTGCTCGACGCTTCTCAAGCTGCGCTTTGCCTCCTTTGCACCAAAGGGGAAATGAGGACACTGCAGGCCTGGCGCCTCACCGGGTCAGCCTTGGTCACATGGTTAATGCCACTGCACCTCATGAGGTACCCCGCCTGATATATCCGGGTATCATGAGCCACTATGATGAGGACGGCTCGAGGAAGCATCTGTCAGATCCACCAATGAGGCTTGGCCTCGCGAGGGTCTTGAGCTTGTGTTGATGAAGATGGGTCACATCACACCCCTTGTGCCACGCCAAAGCCAGCCGAGTGTGCAAGTCTCTGGTACCCCTGCTCCAGAATGCATGGTGACACTGCAGCGCTGGACTATCGCTGTGTGTGGGGAAGAGGAGGCCCAATTAACTATAGAGGTACAATGGCTGGTATATGTGGAGGAGGAGAGAGGCCCACCATGAGTTAAGGAGATCGATCCGCCTCATGTATTAAGGAGATCGACGGCATCCATGCATATGTGCAGTGAGAGGAATAAGGTTGGGAGAGAGACAAAGCTAGAGTGTTGGAGGGGTAGTGGAGTTGCTTCTAACAAATGGTGGGATAGGCTTGCTAGACAAACGGAGGGCACGCCTGCAATATCAATAAGAGAGGAGATGGCTGCTTGTTGTCTCGTGCACGCACGGCGTGAGAGACGGGTCAGAGGCATGCACGAATGATGAGGGGGACGATGTGGCTGTGGTAAGCAGACATAACTACATAGGAAGATCAATCACCTCTTTGTTAGAGAAAGGAGAGACATAACTTGTGAGGTACGCTGATCGATGGGGGGGTAGTTAAAGTCCATCTAGGTATATGTTGGGAGATCGATCGGTATACATGCATGTGTGTGTTAGAAGCAAATGAGGCACGAGGAGAAGGATAGAGAGAGAGGGATGCATGTAGGAGGTACGAGAGGCATACTATATCGAGGGGGAGGAGTGTAAGGTACGAGAACGATGAAAGAGGGTGGGAGTGAGGCATGGACGGTGACAAGAGAAGAGGGAAGCTTGTGTTTGTGCTAGGCACACCGGCTAGAGAGGCATATCGATCGATGTGTGTCAGAAGAAGGAGCTGGGGCCTACACACACCATGGGTGAACGACCCAAAGTGAAAAGAGACGAATTTGCTGATGGAGCTAGAGAATGCCGAGGAGGGTGAGAGGATGCGATGCAGTGCATGCACAAGAGAAAGTTAGCGCTAGCTACAAAGATAAGAGGGTTGTGTGGGTGTAAAAGACTAATAGAGATCATATATACTTCATTATAAAAAAGTTAATTCGGATATTTGAAGAATTTATCATAGTGTTTAAAACCGACGCATGTGTGAATATATATAACGGTGATACACATGGTGTGTTTATGAACATGTTATACTACATTTAATATATTTTATCTCTACTCTTATAAAAAACGGAGTTGTTGATGATGGTGTGCCTGCCATCCCCGCATTATAGGTCATCCGATTTATATTTGGAGATAGCAAGGAAACTATGATGGTTGAAGTTGGCAACAATCATGATTGTAGATTCTTATTGAAATAGAGAAACAATTCAAATTTAGTTCGAATTGCAGCGGTAGTATAGACATTTGGAATGCACTAAATGTTGGTATGAGTAGGTTACATGCATTATACAGCAAGCAAAAATTTAATCGACATAACATGGATTCATACTCTTCCTTCCATCTATATAGGGCGAATGAGATTTTTAAGACCGCTTTGACTATTGACAAGATTAATAGTACATGACATGCACAATGTGAAAATTATATCATTGAAAGAACCTTTCATGCATTTAAGTTAACGGTGTGCTTTGTGTGTTGCATGTCATATATCATTGCTCTAATATTTGGTCAAAGTTAGCATCAAAAACGATTAGGCCCTATATAGATGGAAGGAGGAGTAGCTTTGAATAGCATTTGTATAGTAAAACGGGCAAGACTCTCTTTTGTGTGGTGAATAGTTTTATTTTTTCGTTTTCTGGTTGAGGAAGTGTTAATTGATTTGGTACGAAGTACAATATTATTACACGTTAGGCTTGTCCCTAAAATTCAACCCGCCTTGTTATATCCCCAAAATTCAGAAAACTTGTTTTAAGCATTCTAGTTGCCAACTTGCTTATGCCAATTTTAGACTTACATCTCATTTTTGCCACCGTTAGTTTTTGATAATCATCATAAATGTCATTCGCGGCAAAACGATAATTTTTCACTTTCATTTTGCCATTTAGCATTTGACATAAATTCGCAATTCCACTTGAAAAACTTTCTTTTGCCAATGAAGTTAAAAGCGCTATTTCAAAAGCTAACTGTGGCAAAGTGAAATGTCAAATCTAGAGTGGCATAAGCAAAGTGGGTAAAAACTAGAGTGGCAAAAACAAAGTTTTCCTAAAATTCAGATATCGTGTCTCCAAACTGGCGCTTTCACAACCCGCTCTTGCTATCCCGAATTACAACGCCGAAAAACTCTCCTCCAACTGCCAAATCCTCGACACGCAAATCCTTCTAACCCCTGAGCCGAAAGGGTTGCTAGTTCAAATCGGTGGGGGTACTTTTGTAACACACCCTACATTTTGACAAGCGCGTCCCTAAGTCATGCTTCACCCTCCCATCGCCTCCTTTTCATTCAAATCCTGTGTCAGCCATAACCTCTCCGCCTCCAACCGCAAAACCCACCTCCTCCGTCTGCCACGCCACCGCTGCCCAGCCGAGCCTCTTCCTCGACGACGCCGCCCATCAGAACAGCTCGACGTCCCTCGTCCACCTCCCCTGATGAGGATCCGCCATTCATCTCACCGTCCCCGCCGGTTCAGCCGCCTCTGCCCTCCACCTCCAAGGAGCTGCTCCGACGATCGCCGCCTATCGCTGCTGCTCCATCCCCACAAGCCGCTTTAACCTGCTCCACCGAACCGCAAGATCCTCACCGACTTCTCGACGGTGCCGAGGCCTACTCGCGGCGCCACCAAAGAGGTTGTACACTCATGCATCGCACCTTCTCCTTAACTCGACCTCCGCGCCGACAAAGTTCATCCCGACTCCCCATGGAGCGGCCACCTTGAAGCCGGGCACCGCTGAGCGACATCTCCACGGCGCTTCTCAAAGGCGAGGCCTCTTCATGGGCGGCGGCGTCCATACCACCGGATTCGTTGCTGTTGCTTCCCGCTCTCGCCGACCGCCGCCGCCCAGCTGCTGTCAGCTGCTCTCCCTCGTCAGCCGTGCTGCCGCTCGCCTCCGATTAAGCCACACTTCAGTCGACTGAATCGACTTTTGGGTCACGATTGTGGGTTGGGGGGCTCGCCGAGTTAAGGAAGAACCACCAAGAAGGGGACGGGGCTCTTGAGAGGTACCCCACTATCTATCTTAGGGTTCAGGGGGGGGGCGGGGGCCTAGAGGGCTGGCCGGGCGGCGGTGGCGAGTTGTTTCGGGGCCAGGCGGGCTACTGGGTCATGGTTCGGGTCGGTGGTGGTGGCGCCTCAGGGGGGTGCAGGTTGAAGATGAACTGCGGCCCTCCCTAAACTACATGTCAAGTGCCTCTCTCTACCATTGCATTCAGTTTCGAAAGAGTATCTGATTCCACAAGAAATTTCAGTTTCGATGCTAAGTTCAGAGTCAACAGTTTTACCTCATCTGCTGTAGTCAGTGGTTTTGGTGATGTTAATTTTACATCCATTTTACATCATCTATTGAGATGCTATTAGAATCCCACTTGAGATTGATTTATGTTTGTCTTGTGTCGCTTCAGCCTTTGACGCCTTACGGCTCACCGGAGCTGCTCCAACACTGTAACGATCCATCACAACAGAGCAAGGCCTCGGACGCCGCTCTACATATTCCTCGATCTTCCTCCACACCTCCGACAACCACCTTCAATCTGCTTTCAAATACCAACCCAATGATGCTTGAGGTCGCATACGGCCACGGCAAAGAGGTTGTACACTTGTTGCATCACTTATTACTATACATTCACGTCGATCCATTAGGGCTATTTTGGTTCAACGGAAAACGCCGATCCACCGGTTGTTACCATCACTCTAAATTTCTGCATGCTCTCCTTACATAATCTCACCATATTTTTTCATATGCATGTCGATATTGTACATACCATGTGAACATGTAGAGAAAAGAGAAGAGTTTTATGCTGCAATACAATGTCATGCGACATCGCCCATGGTGGGTTCAATGGCAAACCCTCCCCACCCCCTCCAGATTGTAATCCAGAGGAAGATATCTGTTCGAGGCGGATTCTGACGCCACGACCACTCCTATTTACCCCCAAGGTGTTTGTTTCACCTTGGCATGATGATGTTAGTCATATCATGCATATGTTGCCAAGCCTACTTTTGACATCATATATGTCATCTGCTTAGTTTAGACATGTTCTCAGAATGCCACCTGCTTAGTTTCTATATCATATATGGGAATTATGCGCCTCATGTCTTTTAGCCAGCCATAATATATGTGAAATGTGCAATGCCATCCTGTTTAACCAGCATCATATATTTGAATGATATCTTGCCCATCCTTTTCTTCATTACATTTCCATTTGTCGACAATGTTTGTACATTAAACTACTCTTCCTGTGAATCAGCCATTTGGGTGGGAGATGGAAAATCTGGAGGAAAACAAGGCCTTCAGAGCGCAGTGCTACCCGTCAAGCAGATCTCTTGTTGGGTCCCGATAGCTCCTCGTAGATGGATTCTCAGACAGATGACCAGTCCTATTCCCCCACCGAGGTGTATGCTCTAACTTGGCACGTTATACTGCTCATATCATGCATACGGTGTCTTGCATTGCATAGTTTAGACATCATATACAATATTCAACACCATGTTCTTAGTTCACATCATATCGAATGCCCTCTGCTTAGCATATAAATCACATATGTGAATTAAATGATGCGATCCTGATTACTTAGATAACATGTAGGTGAATTATGTCATGCGATCCTGTTTAGTTATTCATCATATCTTTGAATTATGTTATGCTATGCTATCCAGCTTTAGATAGACATCATATATGTGAAATTATGTCATGCTATCCGCTTTAGTTAAACAATATACATGTCAACTATTTCATGCCCTCTTTTTCCACACTATCTATTGCATCCTCTCTCATACAATGTCTGTACATTCAACTATGTTTCCTGTTTATCAGCCATTTGAATTGGAGCGGTGATGCCAGATTCAGCGGAATAAAACACGGTCTTCAAATAAAACAGTGCTACCTCTTGGTGGAGATAGCACCCCTGTTGTACATGCACAAGAACCAGCCCTACCACATAACCCAAACTCGCAGATTGTACCTCATCATGATGGATGAGAACCAGCTTCACCCAATCTAACCCCAACCCCACCGATAGTAACCTAGCCTCCTGTTGACACAGCACCATCTCCACCACAGAGCTCCCAAACAAGAGCAGTTAGTAAGGCAGCTCCAAAGGCCCAAAGGGCCAAGATTATCACGGCGAACCCTAACTCCACCAGCTTAGTACGCCTATTCCTGTGGAGGAAGCACAACCAGCCAGTCAGAGTTTAGCATCTATCGCATTTGATGTTGTTAAATCAGATGTGCGTATCTTCCCATCTTGGAAATATTATAATCAAGATGAAGGAAAATGCCGATGCGTGTGTTTGTCCAGAGTTATGTAAGTAATGTTATTCATGGCAATTACTTTGCTTCGTCCCATACATCCTACCTCCATGATGGTTATAATACAGCAAATTTTCCCATTTTTCTCTATAGAGAAGGACCGATTTGAAACTCAGATGAGGTAACTGTGCTAATACCTCTGCTATCTTCAAGAATGCTTGGTGGCAGATCGAATTACCTCAAGAAAACGATTTCACCGCAAAGAAACTCATCAAATTTTTACGTTCTCCCCGAGACACATTTATCGGACGATGACTGGAACGCCTTGTTCGATCGTCCCGAACCAAGAATGTGGTAAGGTCTATGAGCTCATTTTCTATTTTTAAGTATTTTATTTGGCTTCATCAGACTGCTCATGTAGAACAAGTGCTCTAAACCTCAAGAACAATGTTCTAATTTAAGATTCCATTGCTATCATAGTTCAAAAAGCGCTAGGCGCTAATTGTGCGTTTTGCCACCGCTTTGCGCTTTTATCGACCAAAGCGCATGCTTATGCGCAGTTATGCACAATGCGCTTTGCCAACGCTTAGAGCCTAGGCGCGCTTAAGCTCGCTAGGCGCCGCTTTTTTAACTATGATTGCTTTGCTCTTGTATCACCGTATTTACTCATACAAACTTATTTTTAAATTGAAGGATCCAATCAAACTCCAATGGCACAACAGTATGTTCACGATGTTTCTTTAACATGTTTGCTCTTATCAATAGCTCATTGATTTCAATTTCAATTGTGTATACAGTTGACTTTCATATCATGCACATTACTAGCATCACAACAGAGCCAATAGTGTTGTTGTACATGTAGACCCGTGGTACCCATCTGAAATCTTGTTGTGCCGTAGTTTCCCACGCTTTGTATTCTTTCACCGCTGCTTTGTCTTGAACTGATATGATTTGAACCGTGTCTCTATTTTGATTTGGCAAGACAATGCAAAGGACCATAGGACATAGATATATGTTTGTTTGATGCTTTTATTATGTACTAGTACTTGGCAATAGAAGACTTGGTAGTTTAACTCTGTCCACCTTACTAATGAACTGGTTCACCAAATGAGTTTCATATACTAGTACATGCTAAACTTGTTATGTGTCTGCTTGTTTCTTCTTTTTAGAATGCCGATGTAATATTGGGGAAGAGTGCCTTATTAAGCAATGGTAAAGGAAGTAATGCGATAAGGTTCAGATAGTGACACATCCTTGTTGGTCTCCAACAAAGCTGATAAACAGCTAAGGAAGACTATCTTGAAGACAGTGAGACAACCCCAAAGTCCTGTCTTGGTTTAGTGTTCGAGTTATCGCCACTACCGCTGGCATAGCTATTCAAACTCACCGTCTAATCAGTTCGCTTTCTTGAGTCTCAACTGCTGAAAGACATCGATCAGCTATGCTGCGACAAGAAGCGAAGGATCATGGAAGTCCCTCGAGCATCAGATGCATACTTTCCGTGCAACAACAAGCGTTGAGGATTTTAGCGCCAAACAGACAAAGCTAATCAGCTTGCTGCTTATTGCCGCATGGTGGATACCTAGATAACGTTTCTTGAGCTCTTCTCAAGTTGTTTCAGCTTATGTTTTGTTTTGCTGTCGCTGCTATTTGCACCGTGGCCAATTTTGACGCCAGTGTATGTAATATGCTGCTTTGTTCCTATATTTGCACCGGTGGCTAACTTTGATGCCCAAAGGATGTAATATGTGTAATAGCTGTAATAGGCTAGCGTTAATTGCTTGCTTATTTATTTCCTTATTGTCTTGTTTAGTTGTTTGCTTGTAGTCACCGCAGTTCTTTTTCTGGTTTTTCTAGTGGCCACAATAGCCTATTTTTGGTAACTAGGCCAAAATAATCATGGCAACACACGGATCGTTGTAACCATGGGCCTCCGCAGTCAGATGATCCATGGGCCTTCGTCCGCCGTAGATCCATTGGCCTTCTATAAGGGTCCGTGGATCCATCGGCCTTCTATACGGGCCTTAGGGTCCATGGGCCTTCACGGGCCATAGGGTCCATGGGCCTTCTACGGTCAGACGATCCATGGGCCTTCTACGGTCAGACTATCCATGGGCCTCATACGGGCCGAGGATCCATGGGCCTTCTACGGGCGTATCATCATTTCGCCAATCATGGGTCAGATTATTCGGGACCATAACGGGCCGTTAATAGGCCGATTTGATAACTCTATGAAAACAGCCCAACGGGTTTTTTGACATGAAAACGCCCAACGATAACGGTCCGCAACGGGCCGATCGAACGACGGGCTGAATTTGGCCCACAAGCGTAAAATGACAAGAACGGCCGTATAAACCGAACAATGCTGCAAATGAGCCTAAGAATCAATGGGCCCCGAGAAGGCCGAAGATAATTCTTATTGAAACGCCCAATGGAATAACGGGCCGTTAATGGGTATAAAGTGATACACTGCTCATTACGGGCCGCTTTCACCACGGTCGTTAATGGGCCAAGAGTTACAAAGGTCCTCATATGGGCCGAAGAAGTCATGGGCCACATGGGCCGGTTAAAACGGGCTGAATCATATGGACGCCCAGATGACGCCATCGGGCCTAATTCGATAGGGCGAACGGCCCTGGGTTAGCGGGTGTAAATGGGCTATATGCTAACAAGCCGTTAATAAAGCTTCCTGGTCGGCCCGCCACCTTTGACCAAGTCAAACGGGCCGCCTTTTCACAGAATGGGCCTTCTGCGGCCGCCACGGTCGCCAGATCATAGGCGCTTTCGTCCAATGAGCGGATGACATCTCGTCCCAACGGTGAGCCGACACGTGTTTCTCCCACCAATGATGATTTTACACGTGAAAATCCCCATTGGTCGGGCTGTTAACGGGTTATCGGATCCAAAACCCGACCCGATAGCTTAACGGCGTCCGCTACGGTGGATGCCACGTGTCGGTCACCCTTGACAAAAGCACTTCTGTGACGCGATTTATCGTCATGGAAGTGGACACCACGGATGATAATTTTGGTAATGTCATGGAACACTTCTACGACAAAGATGTGTATGACTATCTTGATTCTGTTATAAATTTGTCATGGATGTACATGCATGACAAAAACGCGACCCATCGTGACAAACACGTATCATCACGGAAGTGTATTTTTTTGTAGTGGTTCTTCTTGAAGTTCTTCTTCTTCC